>VYZX01023426.1:8170-62374 GCA_013401335.1 Brachypteracias leptosomus | reverse complement strand
TATTCTGACTCTCTGTTAATATATTTTATATACATATAATGCAGCTAAAATTTATTCAAGTATCAGGAGCTCAGTCACACCGCTTTACTACTTGGCATAATGAAAATGGAAATGGACTGAAAATGGATCTGCCATGGATAGTAGTCAATCCCATGCATACTCTGTAATATTGCTCATCTTTTCAAAAGAGAAAAGCCTTCTATAAACCTTAAAAAGTAAATCAAAATTTCATCTGACTTTCATTCCAAACCTGTCCCTCTGGCCTTCATTTTCTTTTTCCTCTTTCTGTCTCCTTTTTAATCTCCACTTCATGTTTTTGTGTGCTTAGCTTAAGACTTGCCCAGTTTATTTAGATTTTGACCTTGTCATTGTGACCCAGGGACTGATATCCATTATGAGCAAAGGTAATGCCTAGTAGATGGAACTTTATTTTTCTTCAGTTGCTGGGCATTGCAGTCCAAGTAGCACTGTGTCTGTGTTCTAAGTCCTGGAGTAGTGGAGAGCATAATTGCTCATTCCTCAGCAGTCATATAGGTCTGGCTGAGCCCAGACTAGCAGATCTGGCTGAGTTTGAGCTGGATCCGTGGACTATGTTGATAGTGTTTTCCTGTGCACTTTGAAATTTAAAATCAGATCTGACCTGGACTAGGTATTGCCAAGCAGTGCTGTACTTCAGCCGCTGAACTCAAGGTCACTCTTCCTAAAGCCAGCTCAGTGCCCCAGTTAATCCACAACTTTGATAAAACGCCCAAGGATAATGGCGAACTGACTGTATTTACATCTATTTTAGGGGTCTGAATCCGACTTAAGTGGCTTTGTGATAATAATGATTCATGAGGTGAGGATGGTTGGCAGGCAGGAAAGGACCAGTAAAGGCAGTGTATAAAGGAGGGCACTTGCCATATAGGAACTGCCTGGGAGCCCCAGCAGTAAGCATGGTGTTGGGATTTTCAGTGTCAGTCATCTAATTTTTGATGTCTGAAACCCCAAACTCTAAAAAAAACCTAAATAGAAGTATTGTTCAGTTGGAATTTTACACATACAGATCATAGCCAGAGATTCTTGTTTGCTTTGGGGTTCTTTTTTCTTTTCTTTAGTGAAGAAATAGTAAAGGGAACCAAGCAAATGTACTTCTGAGAGCCATTAAAAATCAAGGTCAAAGTTGCATTCTAAAGGGTCTAGTAATTGTTTAGAGATGTGGGTCCAAAAAAATCTAAAAACTTCACTTTGTTTTATTTATAAGTCTTCCATGAGATACAAGAAACTGAACTATACCTCATAGGTTAGATGATTTTTTTGAAGATATTATGAACTAAATTTTTTTTAATTCCTTTGAAATCTTAGTGGACTTCGTATGAGTTGCCTATGAGTCAGAAGTTTTGTAAAGTTTGGCTAGTGGCTAATGGAAGAAAATACTTCTAGAGCTTGAAATTCCCTAGTAGTTGTACAGTTCTCATTTAATAGACGTAGGGACCTCACTAGAAGTGTATGAAATACCTGTCAGCAGAACAGTGTGCTTTTAAGAACTTAGAGTTGTCAGTAAAGTTTTGAATGGGAATTTACATTTGCTTCATTATTTCTTAGCTTGACATGCTGAATCGCTGTACAGTACATTTTATGTTATGGTAAAACGTGTCCTTTGTTTTAGACAGAAAGAAAATAATCTACAATAGATATTTTAATGAGAATTAAAATTATGGGTTTCTTTATTATTTGTAGGCCTACATGTCCCCTAAGATGCTTTGCCTGGTTAAGTTTAATAGCAATTGAGGGAAATGGTCGTTTTGAAATGACAATAATCTTGTGGTTTGAAAAAAATCTTATTTTTCATGTGTGAATGCTGAAGTATGTCATAAACCTCCTGCTGCTGCTTGTGCTGCTTTATCATTTACAGACTACTTGAACTTCTGTGCCTTGCTGTAATCCAAACATAGTTTTCAAAGCTTTCACTGGAATTTTAATGATTTTAAAATA
The DNA here is from genome assembly GCA_013401335.1 of Brachypteracias leptosomus. Lineage (NCBI taxonomy): Eukaryota > Metazoa > Chordata > Aves > Coraciiformes > Brachypteraciidae > Brachypteracias > Brachypteracias leptosomus. The sequence continues at coordinate 60,400 of VYZX01023426.1, read as the reverse complement.
TTAAGATACATGAAGTAGAATTATCTAAAAAATATTACCCGTCTGCTTCTCTGATGTGTCTTTGTTCTGTGATAACATGGGATTATTTCAATCTCTGTGGATATATGTATTTGTGTTATTAGTTAACTATATGTGGTGTATGGTTTTAAATTCATTTTCACTGGTGCAGTGGCCCAAGCTGCAGAAGAAGTAGCAAATCAGATTTTTAAATGTGTATATATCTCTATGCATGTAAATATTGTACTGAGGTGCACACACAGGCCATGATTCATCCTTGTCCTGCAGTATGTGTAGGCTTACAACAATAAAAAGGTGTGCCGAGTGAGAGGAAAACATTTAGTTTTTTCAATGTTTAATTTGTATTCCTTATAGTATGGTAATAATAGCATTGGTACCATTGTGATTCTCCTATACCTTACACTGGTATTATAACTTCATTAATTTACAAAACTGTGTAACAAATTGGATTTTTATATTAATTTGTTTGAAATGCAGGTAAGCAGAAGTCTTGGTTAGATAAAGTCCTGTGGCATTTAGATTTCTCCAGCCATCCTGATTGTTCACATGTGTGTATTTTACAGGGCGCAATGTCTGTGGACTCCATTACAGATCTTGATGACAATCAGTCACGATTGTTAGAGGCTCTCCAGCTCTCTTTGCCAGCAGAAGCCCAGAGCAAGAAAGAAAAGGCAAGAGATAAGAAGCTAAGCCTGAACCCTATTTACAGGCAGGTTCCCCGGCTTGTAGATAGTTGCTGCCAGCACTTGGAAAAGCATGGTAAGAATATTTCATTTTCACAGGAGTGGCAGATACATTTTTACTATAATATAAATAAATGTGTATTTTGAGAAGCGGGCATATACTTCCAATGGCAAGAACATCTTTGAAAGTCAGACACTTTCCCTCCTGTTTTGCCTCTTGCTAAAGATACTATCTCACAAGTAATTATTTAGATGATATCTTCCCCAGTTAAGGATCTGCGCTACAAACTTGCAAATTGGTGTATACAGCACAGGGGAAGAGACATTTCTTGGACGTCATTATCTCCTACTAGAGTGCTCAGCTCTGCAGAAACCGCACTTCACACCCCATAAAACACCAAGGTTTACCCATACCTTGAGAATGAAAGTTTGAAATGTGCCAGTCAGCTTGGACCCATTCTTCACAACGAATAGATCTTAAGGTGTAAGACTAAATTGTTTATACTACAGTGCAAGACTTAACTAGGAACAGCATTTGAAGACAGAGACTCAGAGAAAGAAAAAAGTCCCCTGCTAAATGATATTAAGCTTCAAGAAGCTTTTTCCTGTTCACTACAAGGCTTGCAGGCTGGCTGCTCAGTTTGTCTCTGGCTTGAGTCCTCCGTGAATGCTCTCTCCGAAGGGAATTATAAATTCCAGCCAGTATTCTTCTCATGTCTCCATGATTTTCCAGACACAAACTTCCCACCAGCTTTATGTAATGCAGAAACAATAGTTAATCAAGGTATCTGTTCAACATATCTCCCAATGTATCTCAGTCTTGTAAAGATTCTTAATGAGGATTGGAATAACTCTGTCTTGCTGTGGCCAAGCTACCACATGGCCAGATAATAAACAAACCATTAAGTAATGGTGACTGCAACACCAAATGATGCATTTGATGCCTAATTTGACCAGAAAGAAATCATTTACTGACTGAATGAAAGGCTTTTGCAGAGGAGGGAATGCAATTTAAGGAACAAGGCTGTTTTTACAATACATAATTAAAAACTGTGTTGCATACAAATACATAAAGGATAACTGTGAAGGAGAGTCTTTGTAAGCCTTTTACAGAGATTAGATAGCATGGCTGACAAGTGTGTGGCTGATTAAGTTTGTTTCTGTCTCTTTAAGCGAGGGTTTGGAGAACTTGAAAGTGTCTGAGTCAGCCAAAAAAACCATCCAGCTGATTATCCTTTGGATACTGTGATTTTATGTCACTTGAATGTCTGTGATAAATTTTTTAATCCACTTAACCCACTGTCATAACAAAGATTCTTCTCTATACAACATTCTTTACTAAAATATTTGCTTTACATTAAAGTTTCCTTTTAAAGAAAATTTATGATTTTTTTGGTGTGGATTTTCTAAGAGTGCACTGTAGCACCCCACAACACAATAATCCAAGATAATTTGGGACAAATATTGATATTCTCCAGTTTTCGGTTTTATTCGACATCCACAAAACAGTCATAGGGATTGGCTGACTTGGAGAAGTTTAGATTGCAGAAGTTCGATACCACTGTTTGCTCATTGGCTTTAGGGATAATAGAGGACTTTCTGTTCTAGCAACAATCCTGTAGCAAAATAATTCCAGGCTATACAATAGACCAAGGTTCTGATTCTGAAAATACTTGCCTGTATGCATAAGTCCTTTAGCCAATTTTTTAGCAGCAAATCACCTAGGGGTTTCTCATGAATGCTTTAAATGATCATTTTGAACACTATATGGCAATAAATCATTATGTTTTTAGCTGTAAAAGCCCCTGGCCTTGTTCACCTTCCCTGTTTTCCTTGGGATCATATCCCAGAGTTCTAAAGGCTTGACTTCTTGCAGACTCACAGTGTAAAGTAAATACTGTGTGTTTGTGCAGGAACTGGTAACCAGCCTCCAGTTTTTGCCCAGTATGAATGTCTTCATCTCAGATGATTCTCTACTAGTGTTCCTCGATTTACTAAACATTATTACATCAATGTAATTTTCTGTTAACCAAAGACAGAAGAATATTTGGAGACATGTTATGCCAAGACTGAAAACTAAAAGACAGAATCCTATTTGAATTTCTCTGATAGAAGTTTGCAACTCCACTGCAAAGCTACACGTCTTTAGCAAGCAAATGTAGCCTCATGGTGTCAAAAGGCATTTGTTCTGCAGGGTTTTTTTTACATCGCTTATATGTCAGTAGAGAAAAGGAATGTTGCAGAGTAGCCTTTGATAGACCATAAACTTTTCAAAGCTTATAGATAATTTCATCCTTTCTGCAAAAAATGTCTAACTGTGTACAATGATATTATGTATACAGCTGCTTAAGTCTCCTAAGATTTTCGCTCACATTCTCATTGCTGAAGACCATATCACCTCCAAAGTAGCATTTATTCTCAATTTTTTCAGTTTCTGTTACTCAGAAGTGTCCATTTAACAACCACGTTATCGTTTGTTCGATATTCTGGTGGTATCTACAGGGCTAGAAGAAGGTTTGAACCATTTCCAAATCACCTTAAGTCTAGAAGACACAAGAGGCACACCTTCTGCACTTTGCCTGAAGTACAACAGTACTTCTTTATAGCTTTACCTCTAAGTAATAGCTCTTCCTACCCTATAAACTGCACACAACTCCCAGGTAGAATTCTTTTGTAATCTGCCTTAGAGCTCTACTTATGTCCCCTTGAAGGAAACTCTTAGCTTTGTCTTGACAGACACTATAGAGCCAGTAGGTAACACCAAACGTATCCAAAGGCACAGCTCAGTGCCAAAGTGTCTGGTTGTTCTATTGCTTGTTTCTTTTGATGTCAGTCCTTGAAGTGCCACTGCCAAATGCTGAGCAGTGCCTCATTCTCTGCATACCTCTGTCCCTGATGGAGTAGCAGTGTGATTGCCAAAGTGGCATCACAAGAAATATCATGGAGATGCAGTTTTGCAGGTTAGGTGATGTGAGGTCATTAAAAACTACAGCGCATGACTTCTTAATCCAAGACAACTGAGTTTTGCCTCAGCACAGTAAGTACAAGATTGTAGAGAAGTACATTGTAGAGTTTTTTTATTCCTTTAAGTACACACATAACCAAGATTGCTTTGGTTCAACGCAATTTTCAGCAGAAAATTAAGCAATAAAACAGTTGTCTGATGTGTTACACTTACAGGTCTCCAGACAGTGGGAATATTCAGAGTTGGAAGCTCAAAAAAGAGAGTGAGACAGGTGAGTGGATATGGATACGCTTTCCCCTGATCATCTATGAAACAAACAAAGCTGACTCCTTTCTGCTAAGTGATTTCCTCCTCATGCATCACCTGGTGAAATTCAGGCTTTCTGGATCAGTGACTTTATTGGGTTTTCTTGATGGCTTGTAACAGGCCATTTCCAGTCACCTTTTGTATCTGGTGAAATCCTTGTCAAGTTCTCAGAAGGTTAACAGTCTCTTTATGTTTTGCTCTGCAGAAGCAGCACAGGGTTGGAGATCCAAATAGACTACAGTGATGAAATTTTCCAAAGGTTACACTGTAGGGAAAAAAAAATCTTGGCTGCTAGTTCCATCTCAGAAACAGTTGAAGCTCCCAACTGTAAATCTTTTTTCGAAAACTCGCAGTATGAGAAAATATTCAAGTACAGAACAGTCTCTTTGACCCTCAAATCACTGCTCCCAAATATCACCTTTCTTTTACCCCCGTTAAACTTTGAAGGTCAGAGTAGACCCATCCAAGTCCTAGGCTCAGCCAAATGTTGAAAAAGCAAAGAAAGTGTACAATTAGGTTACAGAGACGGTCTGAAGTGGGTGTTTCCTCAGCCCTAGATATTGCATTATTATTCCCAGAAGTTGGGAATACGCACTGCATTAGAAGCAGTAGAGAATAGCGCTTAATGGTTGCAGGATGCTTAGGGAAGGGATAAAAAGTTACAGAAAAATACCCTTGCCAGGAAGTACAAGACCAAAAAGATCAAATAGAAAAAAAGCCAAAGGAAGCTTGACTGCATCTGATCCCAGAAATAATAGTCCTTTGTTGCAAAAACTACACAGTATAATGTTTGGCGCTCTGGAAAGTTACCTTGAATAGCTCAACTGACTTGATTCTGGCTGGTAGGACAGCATAACCTACTGATGTGTAGCTTATTCTCTAGCAGTTTCTATTGTTGTGTGGCTGGTGTAATGCAAAGCTAAAAACATTCATTGTTTGCAGAAGCAGTTGTTAGATCAACACTGAACTAGATAAACTATTGAAAAATAAGTTGCCTATCATTTGCATTGCAAGCTTCAATGTCAAAACATATATTGTCATTCAGGGGTGAATACAATTGCATCTCACCTCTGGGGACAAAGCAGAGGACTTGTATCATTTACTTGTAAACTAAGCCTTACTTTGAACATCAGTGACTTTCACCAGTTTTTCTTTTACTGTGTTTTCAAAAGCTGAGGAAATCAAGAGATTTGGGTATTTGTGTATTCTATTACATGGACTAATTTATTGAACTAAGTGAACTAATGTATTTCATTAAAGGACATGGAAGCATCAGCTTGGCCCTCACAGTTACAATAATAAATGCTGTCAACATGAGCACATGGGAAAGTCTGGATTCAATTAAAATTCCACTCATTTTCTGAACCGTGGAAAGCCAAACCCAGTACTCAGATTTTGGTGTGCTTTTGCAGCTGTTCATTAGTTTTTCTTGAGTAGAAAGTAGGCATAGTTTTGTTTCCCTTCCTTCTCCATTTAGAAGATGTCCTATTTCAACTGTAGTTCATTGCAATAGGAATGTAAGTAAATGTATGCACCAGTGGAGTTTTTGAATGGTGAGCAGGAAGGGAAAATCCAGAACAAGTGTGTCTATTATGGTCTCCTTCACATTCAGTGGGGTGTAGGACAAAAGATTCCTGAGCTAGTGTTGACTCAAGGTGGTAGGTGCGGTACATCAGGATGCCAGATACCAGCTGGTGCCCAGAAATTGTACACTTGCTTGAGCAGAGCATTGTTGCCGAGCTTAGGGTGGGCAGCCCTCTACACTAGGCCTGATGACTTGGTGGCAGCTCTGCAGATGAAGCAACTGACAGATCTTGAGGTTCAAGAGCGACACGATTGGAGCTGTGCTCTCCCATCCCCTCTCCCAGCACAAATGTCCTCAGCTCACGTGTATTAAGGTCTGGTGAATGCTGTAGTTCACCGGGTGTATTTACCAGAAGTCCAAAAGTATTCCCTGTGAATGAAGTCTGAGAGACCTCAAGTTTCAACTTAGAAATACACACTTTTTAACAGCCATTCTAACTGGGCTTGAAATGTGGCCATGTTTTGCCAATTTTTGTCTCATTTTGCGCTAATTAGACATCTCTTTAGGCCTCACAGGATATCAGATCAGAAGTGCAGGTGATTGAGGAGAAACAACTCCACACGGTTGTTCTGCACTTGCCACCAGTCTGAAGAGTAGAATTGTGTTGGGAATGAAATCCCCAAGTTGGCAATAGAAAATCTTTGACCACAAATCATCAGGAGGAAGCATAATACTAGATAAAGAACAAATTTTGGTCTTCGTAGCATAAATATTCACTATTAGTAGTGACGGGTATCAGTAATGTTAAAAGTAGTCTTAGTAAATTAGAAAAGAGGCTGTAGTTTTTCTAGAATACCTTTCACACCTGGTATGAAAGCACAATTTCAGCTGGAAGTATGGGATTTTCTACATTCCTTCACACTTAAACACACTCAAGATAGATGTGCCACAGATTATCACAGAGACATAGTTTGCTGGTCACTTACCTTCTTTTTTCTTTTTGGTACATCTGTAATAATCCTGGTAAATCAGATACATCACATTTCTTCTTGTTTAATAAGATTTACATATAATTACTCTCTGAGAAGTTCATGATATCTCATAATATTAACAAAGATACAAAATTTTCTTAGGAAATAGTTTTAAAACATCCTATTTTCAAAATGAAAAGGGAGTAAAAGGTGGAGCTCTCAGCCTGAAGAAGGTAGTTGTCTCTTGGTGCTGGGAAATGTCTCCAGAAAGACCTTTTTATAAGGTATATTGGATGTGGGAGAGGGATTTCTCCTACCTTTCAGAAGTGTGATGCCTCTGAATTATACAGAATTTGTCTGAGGACAAATGCAGTAAGGTGGTATAAGAAAGCATTTCTTGCAATTTTCCTTATTCCCCTGGTTTGTGCCTTTAATATTAATCTTACATTTCTGCAAAAATTATACTTTCTTGGGCACATTTTTTAATAAAAGAATGCCATATATTAGCTGGAAAGAAAAACTTGTATTTTATTGCAGTCAGGTACAATACCTTAAGTTATGTATCATGCAATAAGCAGCACTTAGACATAAATTGTATCTTTGACCTTACCAAACACTAGTCATGTCCAATCTGGAAAGTGAAAATGATCTTAATCTTATAAAAATTTCTGTGTTGAGATGTGTTAATTGGGGCAGTAAGTGACTGTGGTTTTGTGACATGATCTTTTCCAGTTACGTGAAGAGTTTGACCGGGGCATAGATGTTGTGTTAGATGAAGAGCACAGCATTCATGACGTTGCTGCTTTGTTAAAGGAATTTCTGCGTGACATGCCTGACCCGCTTCTCACCAGAGAACTTTATACACCTTTCATCAACACTCTCTGTGAGCTCTACAGCATCTTGATTTGCCATTTTCAAAAGCTTACCTGTTTGCATTCTTTGATCTCTACTAACTGTATTCTTTTCTGTGTGTTTAATACTCTTGCCTTGATTTCTCCAAATATTTGTGTAGTATAAATTTGCTGAGGTCTTCCCTTGGTTTTCATATTTTATAAGTATAGCCCTATACTTATACAGTAAGTAAGTATAGTTCTATAAACTAGAAAAACAAAGATTTCACTTATTGTACCTATTTTTGCTTTTTTTTATAGGATGTGATTCATGTTATCTATTAAATCCTGACCCTGTCATTGATTCAGCAGTAGTAGATGAGACTCCCATTTGAATCCTGGTATCTTAGCACCATTAATGCTTTTAATTTTTAAAGAGCTGTTCACTGACCAAAATTCTAGTCTGGCTTCAAAAAACTAGCTTCAAAAGTTCAAGTTTCATCATAGTTAATGGTCCTCAAAGCCATCATATTAAGTACTACCAAATGTGTTGCCTCAAACCTGAGTGCAGACTCTCAAAGACTTGGGGAAAAAGTATAGTTGAACCCTTCAAGCTTAAGATGCTGCTTCATCTGTGTTCTTCAGATTCTTTCTAGCCCTCATGTCTGATATCCTGCTTCTGTCCCACCTCTGTCACTGGCTGCCATTGTGTTTGAGATGGCTAAAGTGATAGTGGTTGCAGAATATCCTTTGTATCTCTAGTTGCTTTTCCAGTCTCCCAGTATTTCTGCAAGATGTTAAATTGTAAGAAAATCCATTAAAAATGGCTAAAGCATAAACCTAATTGGAGTGTTTCCCAGCAGTGCCTTATATGTACCAGTAGCTATACCTAAATGAATGGAGTAAGTAGAAAATTAAGCAGAATCATTGTGTCCAGTGACAGTGATGTAGTGTGCAACGTGAATTTTACTCTTTTATAGGCTGAGAAAAGATCCTGTGAACCTGTGAGCTAAAAGTTGCTCAACCAAAGCAAAAATTCCATAACAGTATTGGTTACACTTTTGATATTTTCTTAGGGTATATGACACTATAAGGAAAATGATCCTTAAACAAAACTATTCTTATTCCTTCCTTTGGGCTGGGAACAGGATATTTGTTCTGCTTTTAGGTTAGTTGGAGTGATTTTCTTAGAATGTATTTTTTCCCCTCTTAGTATTAGAGCCAGATGAACAGCTAAGCACCTTACAGCTTCTCATTTATCTTCTACCTCCCTGTAACTGCGATACCCTACACCGGCTGCTGCAGTTCCTCTCCACAGTGGCTGGCCATGCAGAAGACACCACAGACAAAGATGGCCAAGAAGTAAGTCCTGGTCACCTGTGTCCTTTGATTTTGCATAATTCATGATCTGAAAAGAGATCTTTAAAACTGTGAGACAAACATGATGGTGGCAAACCTCTGAAAGATGAGAGAGATTTCATATTCTTGCCTGCACATTTGCCATTTAGTTGTTTACTATGTTCTTAGGGCTGTGAAAGTTTGATTTTTGCATGACTTAACCAGTAAAGCATTTACCACTTCCTTTGGGAAGTTCATAGCGTAATTGACCTTGTTGTTAAGAATGTCTAATGTTATCGCTTTTTACCCCCACTTCTTTTATCCTATTATATTCTATGGAAAAAATACATAGAAAAGTGTCAGGCAGAGTATGCTCTTAATTTCTTTTCATTCTGGTGTTGCTTTCTGATATGGCCTTTGGACACAGCAGTTCACTTCTTGGTTCCCTTAGCTTCCTTGTGTGCACTGGGTAGTGAAGAATGAAAAATAAAGGACAGGAACTCCAGCTGTGTCCTTCAAACTGACAGGCCCTCAACTCTTTGGAGTCAGGGTCCATCTTTGCCTAGTTTCCTTCTGGCCCCCTTACTGTTGCATTCTGGACCAAATTCAGTGGAGAGACTGGTGTGTACCCACCCCACAGAGACAAGAACACCCATAGCTATGTGGCTGAGCTGTAATTCTGGGCACTCACACGTGTGCGTTTGCACCACTCGCACTAGAGAAGATCTGAAAATCCAGGCTTCCCATTTTCTACCAGGAAAATGCTTGAACTAGTGGGAAGCTCTGCAAAAGGTGGCAGCTCTGTTAGCTCTGAATGAGATGGATACAGTCTGTCACTGCTTGACAAAATTGTACCCATTTATCTGTGGGAAGGACTTCTCCATCCTCTGACCTGCAGCACAGACTACTGAGTTTACTTCTGAGACTTTTCTGAAAATCCTAGAGAGTTTTGTCTTCCAGATGGAAAACCCTGCTGTCTTCTGTCAAGTTTGGACACCTTTTGCAGTTGGCTGGTTTTAACAATTGACACTTTGAGACTAAGTTTTGCTGAATTTCAGTCTCAAGTCCTAACTTCCGGTGTGCTATATGTGACTTTTAAGGCCTATTTCACTTTTATATCCACTTTAAATGCTATTACTTTGTCCTTAGCAAGGAGCTGGTAAAAAACTACACTACTATGATGGAAAGCATTTAAAAAGAGCAGCCTGTAACAATTTTACTGTGTTTAAAAGCATGTATAACCAGCTAAAGGCTTGGTCTCCCTGGTCCTGCAAAGAGTTCTCCATTGGTTCAGGAATGTACCCAAGAGGATCATATTACAGGGCAGGAGGATGCTGCTTAAGAGAGCTGGTTTGGCCCGACAGTTGTATTAAAAGCATTTTCATTCCCCTTAGCAGGACATCAGCTCAGCTACAGGTATTTTGGCAAGGCAAATTTATGTAAGCTATCTTGGCAACATTGTATGCATCAGTAACATTATGTTCAATTGGATAGCTTTTCTAGATAATACAGTATTCTGCTTACAATTGTTTAAACTATTCATGAATAATTAAGTGAATAAAGGCATACAAGGTAAAGGAAAGTATTTTATCAGACTGATTACTGTCACTGGAAGGAAAACAGCCAAGCTTTGGCACACAGGTCCTCTTCATGATTTATTTCCAGAGCCCTTCTTTCATGAAGATGAAGATGGATTACTAACTTCATTAAAGTTACTCATTCAGTTAGTATCAGTGGATGTGTTTACCACATTTTTTGAGGGATGCCTCAAAGCTGTCCTTAAGAAAAGACTCACTGTGTGTACAGACAGCCTGCATATGCAGACCCAGGCACAGCTGGAGGCTGCCCCTGGCACGCTCGAGGCACTGGGTGCCTGTGCATCCTTGGTGGCTCAGTACTCTGGCAGTGTTTAAAAAGCAGGTCACCCAAAAAACAGCCAGGTTCATGGTGGTGTGCAAATAAGGGAGTGTGCTGTACTCACAGTCATGCTGGGATGAGTCTCTAAACAAAGAGCCAACGTGTTTGTTATGGCTGCCCATGCACCTACTCAGTGCAGATGTCTTTCCAAGATTACACAGCGGTCCCACCGATAAAAGAAAAAGCTCTTTTTGCTGTCTAGTTGAGCTCTATAAAAAATAAAATAGATGCAGTTGTCCCACGGTTGTAAGGTTGACTAGAGTATTCAGTAAATGACCTGCTACCAAAAAAATTATTAAAACACTACTTTGAAAAGATATGTTTTGTCCCACTCATTTCTTGAAATACTGTTTTTATTGCCTCTTTTTGGTGCCTCTTCCTGTGCTTTTCTAAAATCAATTAGTTCAAATGTAACTGAAACAAATGAAAAATAACTCTCATGATATTTTTTGCTCTTTAAAAAAAGCTTGCAAGAAATACTGGGTCAACAGCTGAAATTCACTTACAGTCTTATGTAGTCAAACTGCTGGCATCTTCTTCTGCATTCCCAAAATAGCAACCAAGTGGAGACACAGAGAAGCAGCACATGACCCCTGTTTTTTGCTCTGTTAAAAGAATAGAAGGAGGGGGAAAAAGTAGTCTAATCACAAATACAACAATGCAAATTTTGATTTAATAGCCATATGATGTATTTTTCAGATTTCTATCTAGTCTAGTATGTATTCCTCACCTTCTACTTTCTCCAAAATTGGATTACTATTGCTTCTTTCACCACAGAGTTAAAAAAGTAAGAAAACAGCAAAACAAATCACCCCACAAGTAAATATTTGGCATGATCTAGGAAACAAGCAAAAAGATAGGAAAATACTGATAAAAATAACAAGCATGCTTCTTAATTATCTAACATATTTAAACATGGAAAAATGTGTTTTTCCACACTGTAGCAGTTTCAAGTCATGAGTGCTACTTTAGAAAGCTAACAGTTTTCAGTATTTGGACCTAAGAGCCACTAATATGCTGAGGTGGTGAAGCAGGAGGGAGATTTCCCTCAGTTCAGAAGTATGTCGCTGACGAGCTTCCAGGAAATTAAGGGCAGGCAGCATTTCCACCTTCTACTCCTGCTATCCATTTGAAAATACATCCCAGAAAGTCTGCGGTGCTTGTTGCAGAGATATCCAAAGAAGGTGTTGCAACATTTCTAAAAACTGTTCATTTTTTATTCTGACTAGTTTGGGTTTTGATGAATGAAGCATCTGCCAAATTGGAGGGGGTGGGAGGGATAGATGTTTGTATGTACATCTCTGTATGTATTAGACCCTTGAAAACTCCACCTCATCTATATTCTGTTTTCTAGATTACTGGGAACAAAATGACATCACTTAACCTGGCTACCATCTTTGGCCCTAACTTGTTGCACAAGCAGAAATCTACAGACAAAGAATTCTCAGTTCAGAGCTCAGCTCGAGCTGAAGAGAGTACTGCTATCATAGCTGTCGTACAAAAGATGATTGAAAACTATGAAGCCCTTTTCATGGTAGGTGGATGTTTCTTCGCGTTACTCCTGTTCATTTTTAAGTTAAATGAGGAAATACCTGGTTGGTATTAAAGTATACTAGGATGAAATAAACTGTGGAAAATGCATTAAATTAGGGTCAATTGTTATTGGCAGAAAAAGTAGTCTTCTATCAAGGAAAATGCTTTGCAGTAAGCAATAGTATTAAAAATGTGTACTTATATTTTGCCTGGAATGGTTAGGTAATATAGCTAGGAGTATCTTAGCAGATTTCTGTCTGTGGAAATTGAGTTTGGCTATTCAGCTGTATATTAAATGACATACCAGCATTGCTTATTAGTTTTGAAGACAAGACTGAAGATTACCTTTTACCTTTTGGAAGTCAAGGAGCCAATTTTTCTGCAGGGAGTGAGAAATCCCTTCTTAATTTAAGCCTCCTCTACAAAGATTTTCTTTTGGTTGGTTGGAGGGAGGGAGGACAAAGCTTTCTCATTTGTCAGTTGAATAAGAGGAGTAAAGCATAAGTCTGTGTAGTTCCTGAATTCCTTTCTGTTCTCTCACAGAAGGAAATGGAATCATAGAGTCATTTAGGTTGGAAAAGACTTCTAGGATCATCAAGTCCAACCTTCTTCCAACATCTCCCTGACCCCTAGACCATTTCTCAAAGTGCCACATCTACTTGTTTTTTGAACACCTCCAGGGATGGTGACTTCACCACCTCCCTGAGCAGCCTCTTCCAATGCATACCCACTCTTCCAGTAAAGTTCTTCCTAATGTCCAATTTAAACCTTCCATGGCACAACTTGAGGCCATTACCTCTTGTCCTGTCGTTAGTTACTTGGGAGAAGAGATCAACACCAGCCTCACTACAACCTCCTTTTAGGTAGTTGTAGAGAGCAATGATGTCTCCTCTAAGCCTCCTCTTCTCCAAGCTAAACAATCCCAGTTCCCTCAGGCGCTACTCATACGATATTTTCTCCAGACCTCTCACCAGCTTTGTTGCTCTTCTCCTTCTGTTAAAGAACATCCTTCATAAAAGGGATTATGACCTTGGACATATTGCTTGCTTAAGATGCAGCTTAGTTAAATCATGTTCCTCATTCTTACAGGCTTTACTTCTTCCTCTTTTTGTCTAGAAAATTATAGGTCAGCTGAGAGAGCCCTGCTCTGGGGTAGCAGAGGCCAGTCAGGCCTAATGATGGGCACTATCCTATCTTCGTTTTAGTAATCATACATGTCTTAACAAAACCACTAGTCTTTAAAAGGTGAAAATAGCTTTGGTGGTTGTCTTGAAATTATGCAAGCACTGTATGCTACACAGAGGAAACTGGTTCATAAAGCAAGAGGAAGAACACTCTGGAAGCCTCCTTTGCTCCAGCAAAGCTGGATGCTGGTTGCCTTGATAGGAGAAGATGGAATAGCCTGGACTGTGGGCATGTGAGGCTGATGGCCACATAGTACTGTAAGGAGAAGATGTCTACGAGATTTCAATAGGGAGAAGAGCAAGAGAAGGCAGTCATGAGCCTTGCCTATCAGTCATAACCTCAGATGAACTTCTTTGAGGTTTTCTTGTCTTTTCCCTCACACTGTATTGTCTTTCATAACATCCTTTGCTTTATTTTTATTCTTGTTCCAGTAAGGCACTCAGCAATCTATTTTTTTTCTAATGTTTTTCACAATCTGGGGAATCTTTAGGTGCTATTTTTTCTTCCACAGCAGGAAAAAAAAATGACAGAACTGCACTCTTGTGCGGCGGTCTGCTGGCCCAGATTGTAGATGGCACTAGCAAGTTTAAAATAATACTTGAATAAGAATACTTAAAGTATTCTTATTGTTGTTTCTCTTTAAGAACATTTTACAGCACAACCACATCTCAGTACATAATGCTTAGACACACATTCCGACTTTCAGTGTGGAAAGGGTGGGTCTTAGGGTTAGATTAGCCTACATATAGTCTCTTTTAATTGTGATAGATTTATTTCTTTATCTCTTTAGTGCTTGCATTTTCATTTGAAGGTTAAATGGAGTATGGAAAAAAAAAATTTCTTTTATTTTCCAGAGTGGTTTTTCAGATTGTGGAGGGAGATTGCAGATTTCAAAATGAGAGTCTAGCTGCATGTGAGAGAAAGACAAACTTATCAGATGCTCTCCTGAAAGCTGAAATACATTAATGTGAAATTTATAAAAATGTCTAACAGCTGAGCATCTCTGGGTGCTTTCAGTCTTCTCATTGCCATACTTTAACAAACAACATGGCAAGTTCTGCCTGTTTTCTCGAGTATGTCTGGTCTCACACATGATACTTGATCTGTAGGTCTGTGCCAAGTTGCTCATAGTTAGTGTTTTATAAAGCTTCTACCAGCATTTACTTTCATCTTTTTCATGTTTTCATTGGCAGCACAAAGAGACTCTTTGTATTCTGAAGATAATTATTGCAGTGCATCGTTTGGTAATAGATGCATTGAAAGAAAGAAGTTTGTATATGTAGTCATAATAAAATTCTCATTATTTGAAATCAGGCAGCAGCAGTTCATTTTCCAAATTGATAGGAGTGGGGCCAAACCAGAACTGCTGTGTATGCTTCACATTTATGCTTCTTACAAAAAGAAGAACATCTGGAGCTGAGCATTCAGCTCAACATAACATAATAACATACAGTGTATTGCTGCTAAGGTGTTTTTGTGTTTGGGCTTTGTTTGGGGTTTTTTTTCTGTACCTTTTGTATATGCTGAGGTTCTAAAACTCTAATTGGCTTTAGCACTGAAACTGGAACCACATTTGTGAAATAATACCTAGGAAGCCAGACTGCAATGTCAGAACAATTCTGATGTATTGGTGTGTCAGGTAGGTTCTGTTGGTCAGAGCACCATTGACATTAGTAATATACAAAAGTGGATTTAGTATAGAAGATGGATTCTGACGTTGCTTCATTGATGTTAAGGCCTTTCATATCCAATTCTTATCCATTCCAGTGACTCTTAGGGATGTACTAAAACGTTTTATGGGAATGTACAAAGACCTGTTCTTTACCAGCCTCTGAACTGTGCCCAGCAGCTGAGTGCAGAGAGGCAGAACTCAACCACACTTTGTGTCATTGGACTGACATGGCATGTAGGATGGAGGAAAGTAGCTTGGTCATGCATTTTCATCTCCTAGCGCGCAAATCCAGCCCTGCACTACAGAGTGTCTGAAATTTCTTATTTTTACTGTTAGAGGCTACTGTGGCTTCCCCACTGCAGAGGCAGCCACACGCTGCCTCTCTGTGCCATGTCAGTAGCAAGGTAAAGCACAAAGGAAACAATTCAAGGGATCCTCCACTCTCCTGTCTCAATAGTTGTCACTCTTACGTAGCACACAGCCACAAAATCTCAGAATATCTCCTGCTTTACTGGAGTCCTGACAACCCCAGAGCCCTCTGATCCATCTCAATATGTGCTCAACAGCTGCAACAGCTGTTATTTCAGCAATGCCTTGACTTCCCTTCTGTTCCTGAATTTCAATTTCTCATCCATCTACTCAGCCACAACTTCCAGTTAAACAATTAATTCAGTAATCATAGAATCACAGAATGGTTTAGATTGGAAGGGACCGTAAAGATCATCTAGTTCCAACCCCTCTGCCGTGGTCTGGCACACCTCCCAGTAGACCAGGTTGTGCAAAGCCCCATCCAGTCTGGCCTTGAACACATCCAGTGATGGAGCATCCACAGCTTCCCTAGGCAACCTGTTCCAGTGTCTCACCACCCTCATAGTGAAAAACTTCTTCCTAATTTCTAATCTAAATCTACCCTCAGTAATAGTTATTGCAGCTTTGTAACATCTTCCTGAGATACCAACATAGTAGTTTTCTCTAAGTGTAAGTTTATATGTACATATTTATCATTTCTACATTTGCAAGTTAGTTAACTAAAGTAAATTGCTGTAAAGGAGGAAACCCCAAACCCAGTAGATAGTTTGCAAGGAGACATCAGTACAAATCCAGTTAAAAGATGAGAGATTAATATACCTTCATTCATTCAAAAGTCAATAGAACTGTTAAGTCTGGGTTTCACAGATGCTTTCAGTTGAAACTGAACTTCCATCTGGAACTTTTCCAGATTCATTTGACAGAATGAAAGACTAATTTTTAAATTTTTTAATACTGGAAAAAATATACATTCTTTTTCTGACAAAGTCATCTCAGTAGATTCTTAAAAGTTTATCAACTTGATATAAAGCTGAATGTTAAGTTACATACACAAAGACATGGATTCTGCTTTACCTTCAAACTTTTTTCTGGAGTTTATTCTACTATATAGAAAAGCTGTCTAAATGGAAAAGTTTCAGCACACCAGGCTTCCAAAAATGTATTTCTATAAAGAGAAGGTAATTTATTTGAAGACTGATATGACCATCAGTAAAGTATTTTTCCAGCTTAGAGGCTAAATACAATTTTTTAAAAAGGAATATGTGGTCACACAAGTTTTTCATAGAGATTTTGGATCGATTTGAATTAAATGATGTGTGTCTTCAGTTATTTTCAAATTATTTCCTTTTTTAAAGAAGTATGCCTTTTCTGTAACTTGACTCTGTAAATACCTCCTAAACTGAGGTATTCCCCTGAGGAATCTATTAGTAATTCTATTCCTATTTCCCAGGAAATGTCAGGGAGAACAAATGGTCCATGCAGTGTGACCTGAAGGTCAAGAGATTTGCGCTCTGACAAATTGCATCCAGAAGCATATTGCACAGTTGATGACCCCTTACTGAGATTGTCTTGCCCCCAGGCCCATCCATCATGAGTGAACCTGAGCTGTTAGTTCAAGTTTCTCAGATAATTTAATCTATTTCAGTGCTTTGAAGATTGAGTTTAAGGTTCCACTGTGATGTGGACAAACTCACTTAAAGACTGACAAGACTCATGTGATATGCAGTGGGAAGCATGTTTACTTGGGCAGGTTTTGGAGTGCCATTCCTGCTACCTGCCCAGGAGATGTTGCTATATCCTGCAGTGGCTGAAGCCGTGAAGTGCTTTGAAGGATTGTTTTCATATAAAGTGCACTAGAGAGAGTTAACAGATCAGAAGGCCAAACTCCTAAGAAGATGACACAAATTCTGACTGAACCTGTGCTACTAACTGAAGTCCTGGGTGGACAGAGATCCAATAGGACACACTTGTAAACCAGAGTTATGAACAGATAAACTCTGTAATTACTCAGGTTTCGATTGAGCATAAGCAGTAATCTAAATGCCTCTAGATCCTAGGACTTGGCCATATGGATACCTGAACATTAAATGTTTATAAGGCTTCATTCATGCAGTAACTGCAGATGAGGTCTCACCAGAGCAGAGGGGGAGAATCACCTCCCTTCACCTGCTGACCATGCTTTTTTTCATGCAGCCCAAGATACAGTTGGTTTTCTGAGCTGCGAGCACACGTTCGTTGCCAGCTCATATGTCCAGTTTTTCATCCCGCAGAACCCCCAAGTCATCCCTGGCAGGGCTGCTCTCACTCCCGTCATCCCCCAGCCTGTATCGATACCAAAGATTCCCTGGACCCAGGTGTAGGACCTTGCACTTGGCCTTATTGAACCATGTGAGGTTCACACAGACCCACTTCTCAAGCTTGCCCAGGTCCCTCTGAATGGCATCCTGTCCCTCTGGTGTGTCATCTGCACCACTCAGCTTGGTGTCATCTGCAAACTTGCTGAAGGTGCACTCGATCCCACTGTTTATGTCATTGCTGAAGATATTAAATAGCACTGATTCCAGTATGAACCCTTGAGGACACCACTTGTCACCAATCTCCATCTAGGCATCAAAATGTTGACCACTGCCCTCTGTATGTGACCATCCAACCAATTCCTTATCCACCAAAGAGTCCACCCATCAAAACTCTCCAATTTAGAGAGAAGGATGTTGTGGGGGACTGTGTCAAAAGCTTTACAGAAGTCTAGATAAATTCCTAGCTTTTCTTTATACAAAGAAACTTTCTTCTTATTGTGTCATAACATTTTGCATTGTTTCTAAAAGAAGAGAAGTACAGTCACTTGGAATGGAAGTTTGTAAATGTCTCCAGATCTTTGAATGGGAAGGTAAGGAGAGGACCTTAAACTGAAGCTTTTGAGATTGCGGTATGTGATACATGATACTCAACTGGATACCAAAGGGTTATTCAATGGTAATCAGCATTTGACATTTTACAAAGTGATCTTTAGTCGTATTTCTCCTGTTAAATTAATCTTCTCTTTTAAGTGGAAGCTTCTGAATATTTATTTTATCTATGCTCTTTAAATGTAATTGTACTTGGTCTTTTATGTTAAACATACTGTTTAAAAATTACTGTATGTGAAAGAACATTAATCTCCAACTGAGTATTTTTTGTTGTCTTCATAGGTTTCCCCTGACCTACAGAATGAAGTGCTCATTAGCCTTTTAGAGACTGACCCAGATGTTGTAGACTATTTGTTGAGGAGGAAAGCTTCCCAGTCATCGTGAGTAATCTGTTTTTTCATCCTCCCTGTTTCTGCTGGGAATTTCTATCTCCCACTGAAAGTGTTCAAAAGGTTCTAGTTTTCCACAGCTGTTCTGCACTGTCTACGGTGGAGTATAAATACCCTCCCATTACACAGACTCTGCCAAAGAAATTATGACTCTTGTACAGTGTTTTCTAAAGACAAATCTTGTTTCCTGATTCAGAAAGAAGATTGTGTTCTGCTGCAATGAACAGAATGACATGTACATAAAAATATTCAGTGCACTACTATGACAGGCTGTATTCTAGTGATCTGCTGGTTCATGTCTTGGGTTTGGTGTAGTCTTCAGTAACAGGAGGCATGTGTTACACTATCCTTGAAACACACCCCAGAGTGCCTTAACACAATCACGGCTAGCCATTTGACCAGTTTGTTGTTTTTCTTCTATTGTATACACATAGGACACTGTAAACAAATCAACTGCCACAACGGCAGGTTTATGGAGACTCTTTGGATATTATTTAATTGTGCGCTTTGTGAAAGATCTAAAGAGGAAAAAAAATCACACCTATCACTACTACAGTTATGATACATAACATATTCCAACTTTGTGTATGGTGTATATATGCCTACACCCACGTGCCTTAATGCTATCAGTTTGTATATTCGGACTAACGGGATTCCTGGCTTTCTCATGGGACACACAATCATTGCCTTTATTCTAGTGAATCCCAATATGTCAAACCCAAAAATCAGAAAATTTGACAAGCTTGCTTTAAGTAATTTTTAAGAGGTTTCATAGACTCTGAACTCTCTGGGACAGATTGGACTTTGTCTTCCTGTGTGTGTGGAAAGTGCCTAGTGCTTTCAGAATGTAATTTAAAATTGAATTTGTACAGTCATTCAGTTAGGATTTTTTTCTCGCCCTCTGAATATTGTATAGCTGGAGTTAATGTAGTAGTGTGCTGGCTTTAAAGGAAAAGGTATAAAAGAAATGGTATAATTAATACACGGAGGAAAAAGCTTCCTTTAATTATAAAAATTAAAAACAAAAATACATGCAAAATATATCACGTGTTGTAAAGGATTTTATTAGTTGTTCACTTGACCACATGAGCACATAACGTGGTAGCAAATTATCACAGATCATCTGATTTATGGTAACTGTGTGTTTTCTTAGTGTACCACAGACATGAAATGATTTCAGTTGGTTTATATCTGACTGATAAGTCACTATGTGTATATTTAGGTCACAATAAATGCAGGATAATTAGAGGTACATTAGGTGTCTTTTACACTTGTTTCACATTTGCCATGAGCCCATTTGCCAGACCACAATTAAGAGAGACATTGCAAATCACCTGAGATATGGTAAAGTCTGTAGAGACTTCTTGCTGTAAGCCCTAAGCGTGGAATGATCATATTATTTCCAACTCAAGCTAATAAAAACCTTCATGCTGGATTTCACCATTTATATAATATGAAGGCATAAAATTTTATCACACATGTGGCTACACATATCAATTGAACGTAAATTTGTCACAAATCATTGAAGGTGTAAGAGATTATTGTTAAATCCTGTTTTATTTAAGTTAATTGACCTTTCCTTGAGCATCCTTACTTTTCAGCCAGCATGCACACCTCTAGGAGAAAATGGATTTTTTGTGCAAAGCTGACCACAACTGACAAAAGGGGCTTTGTCAAAAAAAAGGTTACGAAACCAAATAGGAACATATAGCTACACTGGTACTGATTTATTATATTTTCAGTAATGGGCAGATGAAGTATCACTGAGATAGGAAAAACTTGTGTCATTTTTCTTCTACTCAGCTGTCATGTAAGTGATTTATTCTCAATGTTAATGAGATATGTTTTCACTGTGATTGCAACCTCTTGATTAAGATATTCTAGGCAATTAGAGGGAATGTTGCTTAGTGTTACTGCTAGAAGTGTGATGCTCTTAAGAGATTAGTCTGTTTCAGAACGTAATCTCAACTTTGAGCCTGCATATTTGTTGGTAATTTTTCCTGTAAGAAATGTGAGGCAGCAGACAACAAGGAGATGTTTGTCTTGATTTGATAAAAATGAGCCTCCAAAATACATCTTTACTGCTCTTGGAAATTTCCTGGTCATGTACTCGAGATCCAGATTTGGATCTGTGTAACAGAAAACTTTACATATTCTTGAGACAGTCTTCATCAGAAAAGCTAGTTGGCTACATAGCATAGAGTATGGCATCAACTTCAAGAGTTTAATGTCATATTAATTCCTCTGAAGGTCCTGCTTCTGCAATTTCCCTCACATTTCTGCTTTTGATGTCAATACAAATGCTTTCTTGGCTCTGATCTAACAGAGAAAACACTATCTTTTTTCCTCCCCAGAGGAGGACAAATCAGATGTTCCTCATCTTTCAGTTCTCTTAAGAGCTGAGCATCATGAACAGTGTGTCAGGGAGTTTATGGAAGTCATTCATGGTAAGACACTAATAACTATTGGCAGCAATTGTGAAGTGTGCTTTTGTGGACGACTTCCCAAGTTTTTTGTACGGTGGTTTGATGACAATGGAATTTGGGGTTTCCAGCTGTAAGATGAAACATCTTTAAACTAACACAAAAATAAAATCTGATTCTTATGATTACATATTGCCTATCATGGTTAGTAGTCCTTTTAGAATAGACGAGTTTCAAAGTTCTCGAATTTTTGAATTATTTTGGATGGTGATGTTGGGTTTTAATCCATCCTCACCTGTGTCACAAAGATGAAGCCATACAATAGGCTATACAGTATGTGTAAATGCAATTCTCAAAGCTGCAGAGACTCCCTGAATTGAGTCCTCTACCCTGTTACAGTAGCAATCACATCATTATCCCATAATAATCTGTTTTGTTAGTGGTGCCTGTGTTGCACATGTGTGGAAATTACTACTGCATGCTGCCGAGCTGTCATGCTCTGTATGATTTGCCTCTTTTAAGACATAATTGTTTTCCCACTCAGAAGCTTTAAGGTATAACAGAAAAGGATTTCTGCCAACAACAGAAAGGGATTTCCTGTTTTGATGACCTTGATTCTGGTATAAAAGTAAGAATATCCCCAATAGAAGTAATTATTAACATTCTTCCAGTTCACCTATGCAAGTAAACTGGTGGATAGCATCAGTTCAGAAGGATGCCATTTAAAAAAGAAAGCCCAAAACTCCTTCATAACATAGGTGATCTTTTGTTTGGAATCTGAAATAGTATTTTTGAACACCTGTGGCATCGGTTCCTTCTAAAGCTTTCAAATCTTTCAGTTTGTACATAACCACCTTTAAAATCTTTTCCTTAACATAGTTCATAACCATTAGAAAATACTTGCCTTCCCATTTCCCCCATTTGATAGTACATAGTCTATTATTCTTTGGAGACCATAACCTTATTTATAGACTTCATGTAGGTGAGTGAATATTTGCCTCCCAATTTAGTTTTCCCCCAGTGTGTGGGTAGAGAACCTCACAGCTATCCAGAGGAAGATGAATTTTGAATTTTAGTAAACATCCATTTGCTACTGAACTCAAACCATAGAGAAAACGGATACAAAAGTCTTGTTTTAAAGAATATGTGAGAATTCATTCTTTATTTGGATAAATGTGTGTGCAAGTCTTTTGCAAGTTGTATTTTGCTCATGAAGAGCATGGTAAATGCATGAGATCAATTTAAAGTATTCAATCCATTTTGAGAGTTTCTTGTAGTAAGACTGACAGAGTCCACAGGCATTTTCTTTGATTTTTAAAACTATATTTTCTAAACAGATTCTAAAGTAATAAAATATATATACATATGTAATTGCATGGGCTTACTAGCAGAAACTGTAAATGAGTTTAGAAACTTGAACATTTGGATCTTTCCAAAGACTTGACAGTTTCCATTTGAGTAAATTTTTATCAGGAGTTCTGTCTTGAGAAGAGATAGACTATAACAGATCATTCAAGGTAAGACATGAAATCAGTGTTTCACAAAGCTCAAGTTTATGTTCCCACATTCTTTCATTGCCATTTCCTTTTCCCCTATTCCTTGTGTTACCTTGTCATGGTTAAGTAGTGGTATATCTCTCTCTTTACCCTGTGCAACATTGCTCGGTTTTAATCCCACAAAGATTTACATGCGATAAGCCTTATTGGTGTCACTGTTAGTGCTACATATCTGCATGCCAGCAGGGTGAGGCTTAGATGCCCTTTAGACTAGAAAGCTGGAGAGAAAGACATTTGGTCATAGGAAACCTACAGATGTGAACATTTCTCCCGTTTTCTCTCAGATCTTTCTGGCTCTTCTAAAATTCCCAAGACATTGCTTAAATCTCATCTTAACTCAGACTTGCTGCAGCTTTTTTAGAATTTCAGAAGACAGAAAGAAAGGAGCAGGGGACAAAAAGTAAAAGATTTATGGTAGAATTGTGCATACATAACACACAACTTCAGTGTGTGGCTCTTTATGGATTAGTTTACGTTGAACTTATCTCCAGATGAGAAGTTGAGATGGGAAGTTACATAACTGAGGCATGATTTACTTTTTCTTTTTTTTAAAAAAAAACTCCCCAGCATTGCCATACCAACCACACTGGGAAGCCTGGGACAGTGCTGCTTTGACAAATGGCAGCTCTGATGTTTTGAGTTGGCCCTACTTAAGGTCCAGGATCTGCTCAGTGATGGATTTCTTTCTGGGAGTTACAGAGGAATAAACTTTGTTAATTCATTCTCAGCACTTTATGATTACTTTTATACTAGAAAAAAAGAAAAGAATTATTGAATAACATAATAATCATGATGTTGAGTGTATGTATTTTATGTTTTGGGACATGAAATAAGTAAATTGGCCAGAAAAAACCAACAAACAAACAAAACCAACTTGAAAGTGGTGTTTTTTCCATTATTTTTGTATTAATGTGCTGTAGCTAGCCTGTCTTACCACTGTGCATTTTCTTTATATTTCTTTCTTCAGTTTTATTTGTCTATAAAGACAGTTATTTTTCTCTAACTGGTAATGTGCTTTGGCTGCTCACTCAGTTCAAGCTCTTTGTGGATTTGACTGTGAGAAGGGCTGACCGTTTTCAGTACATATTTACAAGAATCAGCCTCTGTCATATCACATTCAATTAGAACAGTTATTAACGTGAAGTCACTGAGAGAAGTGTTTGACTCAAGAGAAGCAAAAGATAAGCATCTAAGAGACAAAGATCAAGGTGAAGAGAAATAAAAAATGAGTAATAGAAATATGAATTAGGGAGAACAAACAGGAAAAAAATTATGTTTGTTTACAGAGTATTTCTACATATTCTTTGGGAGATTCAGTGACTCACAAACTGCCTCCTATCTGCAGAGTAAACTGTAACAGTTTAAGAAATCTCTCTCAATGTTCCCCACATATTGCAAAAGTTAGAGTTGTCTTTCTGAGCCTTGGCTGTACTTTGGTGTAGGGTTTTTTTGTCTTTTTTTGTTAATATTAAATGCAGGCCATGCAGTCAGTGATGAAAAGGTGAAGAGTTAAAAGAAGTTGTAAAAGGTATTAGCAGAGCAAGTTGTTTGTTACCTCCATCAGAAGTATGGTAGATACATCTGCTTGTCCCCTCTAGAATATTTACCTTGTGATGTCTTTAGAAGAGGATCCTCACAACATGAGAGGCGGACTAAAGTTTTGATTTCTCTGACTCTGTAGTACTTCAGGATGGAAGAAGTGATTTTAGCATACTGCTTAGCATCAAACTAATCTTCCCCATCATGTCCTCAGATTTACTGTTGCAACAAGCTAAATTGTCAAGGTAACAGAAGGAATCGATTCACTATTTAATTTCCTGTGGTGAACTGTAAGGTTGTGCGTTTTTTGTTTTCTTTCTTGACAGCAACATCTTTTGATTTTTAGTGGCCTCTGCTGGCCACTTCATGGCAAAAGTTTTACTCATGGAACTGCTTCTGACGTGTTTTCACTTCAGCAGCTGTGATCATACTTCTGTATTTGATTTTATTTGTGTGATGTCAGTCTGCACCTGTACCTGTGAGCATGAAGCACTTTTCATTAACAGTAGTTTTTTATCAAAATTTCTCAGGAGCCCTGAGATGCTGAGGTCAGAAGGTTCCTACTCCACAGGAGGAAGACATTCTTCCACAGACTCCAACAAAGCTTCAAGTGGAGATGTCTCTCCTTATGACAACAACTCCCCGGTACTCTCTGAGCGCTCGCTGATCTCAATGCAAGAAGAAGTTGCCCGCAGCCCAGATAAGCTGTACAAGGTTCCTGAACAGTACACACTGGTTGGACATCTGCAGCCTAAGACAAAGGAGAGTTCTTCTGCATCACAGGCTGAAAAAGGTAGAGTACATCCTGCTCGTGTTCCTCATCCTCAGTGACAGATCAGGGTTTCTGAAATAATTGAAAAGTGTCAGTTTTGTATTATCAGCTACCAGGATTTGAGGAGAAGTAAGTGTAAATAACCTTAAAAAAACTGACTGATCAACATCCTTTTTTTTGTGTTGAGCCCAAAGGATCTGTGTTTAGTCCTCCTTGTTAGCTCAGCCACATGTGAGGGATGCTGTTTGTATGGCATTTCTCAAAACTTGGAGCTGTTACTTAGGAGAATAGAACTATGTATGTCCTGCTTTTCAGCTGGTCTGGGACAGCATGGCAAAGACTGATTTCTAGTCCTGCAGTATAGGACTGTAATATCTGTAAGGTTATGGTCCAGACTTTGGAAAAATCTGAGACTTTGAGATGTCAAGCTACAAATTTTTTCCAGTTGAAAAGAATGACCTCAGCACCCTCTCACTGGAGAACACAGCTGAGCTGCAAAGCTTTACATCTGCTGCCAATTACACACCTAGCAATACTAGTGCAGGGATCTATAATTTCCATAGCTATCTAGGGAGTGCACACCTGAATGATTTCTTCTGTGAAGAACTGTGGTTTGAACTGATAGCTCACTAGCACTTCAAGATGCTTTTCATTTAATTTTTTTTTAATTTACATCCATGAAATGTATATTTAGTAAGCCAGACTTCAGTAACTGTCAGTACTTAGGGATGCAGATAACTGTTTGGTGGTATTTTTAAAACCATTTCATTTCAGAGGTACTGGTTAGACAGTTAATTCCCCTTGAAATAAATAGGGTTTAGACTATTATCTCTATTATGTGCTTTATAAATGCCAATAGGCATTTATAAAGCGTCTAAATCTCTGATTAGTTTTCAAAATTTGGTCAGATTTATAGTAAGTTATGAATGGGAAATTACATTAAGTTTTATCATATTAACCATCTTTTGGACTTTAGTATGCATTATAACAATACTGAATCATGACAGATTAGGAAATTCCTTTACTGCCAGATGGAGTCAAAAAAAGGCATGAAACAGTTATAGTTCAGCACAGTGCCTAATGCATGGTTTTAATTAAATCTGTTCCGTGACAGCCTTTCTATGTAAGACCCAAGTGATGCTGCAGTTTGATAGAGCATGCCTTACAGTGACCCTGGGGCAGGGACTGCCTGAGGAAGCTTTGCCATTCTTTCCACTAAAAAGCACATGAACTGTCTTCTGTCCACCAAATCCTCCTGTTCTTGTGCAAATTCTCCAACTGACTTCAGTAAGGCAGAGTACTTAAGGGAAATTCCACTAACTCAGGTGTCCTGCTGGTGCAGAGCTTACTGAATCCTTACAGGATCTGAGCTTGAAGCAGCAAGTCACTGGGAATAAATAACATTTGAGATGTTTGTGTTAGGTGCATCATAAGTCAGATGCTAGTATACATTAATGACTCTGGTACCTTACACAAGGTTTTACCATTCCATGTGTATGTTTCTAAATAATAGCTTTAAGAGGATGGATTCATCATCTTTTCCCCTCTCTTACTGCTATTTAGATGTTTCCGAAGATCATTTTGATATCTGGGGCACCTGGCATTCAACGCTGAAAAGTAGCTGCAAAGATCCAGCAATGACAGGTCAGTTATTTCTCAAGTTTTAAGCCCAAATATAGCCAAGACATAAACACTTTCTTGGTTTTGAGAAATCACAGTGAAACCAGTCAGAGAATTCACATTGTCCAGAGTTGGGCTTTTAAAAGTTGACTGTTAATAAAATCCAGAGAAGCGCAGTGGTTATACAAATACAGCAACATTTCAAACTGTCACAAGATAATTTAAAAAGTTGCTTTAAAATTACTTTTAAAATAGTTTTATATTCTTCTAAAAGTTGTCGGAAGGTGGATGTTTGGTGGGGATTTGAGAGCAGCGGCTGCTGGGGCACAAGCACAGGCTGTGAGGTTGGCGACCCTGAGTGCTGACCCTGCTGCTGGCCGGTGTGGTCCCAGCCAGTCCTTGACCCCTCCTATTTTTATTTTTTTTTCTTTGTTTTAAATGATGGCCCAAAACTAGAGGTGGGTAGATTCAGATTAGATGTTAGGAAGAAGTTCTTCACCACGAGGGTGGTGAGACACTGGAACAGGTTGCCCAGAGAGGTGGTGGAAG
The DNA here is from genome assembly GCA_013401335.1 of Brachypteracias leptosomus. Classification (NCBI taxonomy): domain Eukaryota; kingdom Metazoa; phylum Chordata; class Aves; order Coraciiformes; family Brachypteraciidae; genus Brachypteracias; species Brachypteracias leptosomus. The sequence continues at coordinate 33,394 of VYZX01023426.1, read as the reverse complement.
CCCCATCCCTGGAAATTTTGAAGACCAGGCTGGATGGGGCTCTGAGGAACTTGATCTAGTGGGAGGTGTCCCTGCCAATGGCAGGGGGCTTGGAACTATATGATCTTTAAGGTCCCTTCCAACCCTCACAATTCTATGATTCTATGATTACACAGACTGATGTTGTCTTTCTGTCTCTGGCCCCCAGGTTCTTACGGGAACATTTATGAGAGCAGCTTGCTGCGACCCGGACAGTGCTATCTTTCCCATGGGAACCTCGCCACGTGTTCTCCTCGGTGGCAGGGCAGCTCCTCCGAGTTGGACACCAGCAGGCAGGTCATGCGAAGGAGCCAGACGACTGCTGCCATTCCTGAGTGCCAGCTCCACCCCGTGGTGTCTCGGGTGTGCAGTAACCCACAAATTGAAGTCAGCAGTAGGAGTTCAGACCTGTTGCACTCGAAGTCGGAGCAGCACTTGACTTTAAGCAGTGTGGAGGACCTCAGTGAGAGTAACTCGAATGCGGGTTGTTCGCAGAGTACAGCCAAGCCTTCCTACAGAAAAGAGCGGCCACCTCCCCCCTATCCAGGCCCAGCAAAAACAAGCTCTGTGTTGTCACAGCGATCAAGCGTTTCTTCAACATTGCACTCTTTGTGGAGACTTCAACGCCCAGAAAAAAGTTCAGGGACCAGAGCAGCTGGAGGACCACCAGGCAAAGCGCCCAGCCAGGCTGCCTCCAGGCAGGAGAGGCCAGCCCAGAGGCCCACCCAAGCGGGTCACGTCTGTTCCACGGCACCTCACAGTCAGAACAGTAAAAATGTTTCAGAGGCAGACTGGCATGATTGGCAAAGAGACAGGTGGCAAATTTGGGAGCTATTATCAGCTGATAACCCTGATGCCCTCCCAGAAACCCTTGTATGATGGGACTCTGCAGAACTGCCACTCATACCCACCCCTCCGTCTCATAGGAAATCAACAGTGACATTGGAAAATGGGGGGAGGGCTTGTTTGTTTTATACCAACTGAATTGCATATACTTTTAAAAACTTTGTTCACTTTAATTTCTTAACAGCACTGTCAAGCAGCCTATTTACAAATACAATATGTTCCTGGTTTTCAGCAAGCTTTTCAGAAAAAAAAATGATGAACATTTAAGTCTAATAACTCTGTATGCATACGCTGTGTATAAGATAAAACTGTTGCTTTGATGTTGCTAAAAATGTATTTATATATCTGCAGTTTTGATGATTGTATATTCTGTAATGGGTATTGTATGATAGTCATATATTATGTTTTCATATACAGATGTCAATCAGTCATGACTGCTTTTTTAAAAAATCACTGCACTTACATTACCGTGATATGCATTGGAATTCTGTAGAAAGTGCACAAGCTGGTTTCTGTGCTTATATAAAAAAAAAACCAAACCAACCTGTTAAAGGGGGAAGTTGTCCTTCTTTTCACTGCCTATTGAAAAACACTAAAATAGAGTGGAACATGAAAAGCCATATATTTTATAAGGGTAGTAGTGAGCTTAGAGGGGAAAATACCAAATATTTTTTTTTCTTATAAATATGTTTGCAAACAAAATGAAGATTTGATACAAAATGGTAAAAATATTTTTTTAGATTCTGATAGGAAGCAGCTCAGAGGATCAACCAAGAGCAAGGCCATGCCTAAACCAACTGAGGATGTAGTGGAAAGGTCTGCCCTCCCATTCTAGAGGAAAACCAATGTTATATATACAGGATATAATATATATATTTATAAATATATGATTTTATGTATAGTTCTAAAATAATAAACTGGAACCCAAATTTTAGAAAACCAAACCCAATAAATTGAGTTGTGTAACAACTGGGAAAGAATATGGCTTTTCCTTGGAAATAACAAAGCTTCAGCTTAAGAAAAGTTAGAGAAAGAAAAAAAAGTCAGATGGACATACAAAAGAGAGTCACACAGAGTTTCAGGAATGAACATGATGTTTGGAGAAGTTCACAGCTGCATTCTATAACTATTGTGCCAAAGTCTTGGTCTTCTTCAGTAACTATGTTGCATTGTTAAATGTTGCTGTTTTATACACGTTCTGGTGTTTTTGAATTGCAAAATTGTTTCTGTCCAGCAGGTGGCAATGTACTTCAGTATTCTAGAGAAAGTCCTTTTTATCACTTGATAAGGGAAACTGTATCATATCAAAAGAATTTTATAAAACATATTAGTCTTAATTTTAATGAAGTTGAAGACTTACTCCGTAATGTTGTCTTTGAGTTCTATCTTGTGCCATAATGATGGAATAAAAAGCTAAGCAAAATAATGAGCATATTTTTTGCTCCTTTTTTTGAAGTAAGGTTTATGTAAGAGTTGATGTGTTTTTATTACATTCTTCAGTATCTCTGTCAAAAACATCTAAAAGGCTTAGAAGCTTAAGGACCACTTTCAAATACAACTTAAATATACAAGGCTAGAATCCATCATATGAAGAGTCTGCCCATCATATCTCCCATTTCTCAAGTAAAGTCGAAAGATAAAAGCACCAACCCAAGTAGAAAGGGGCAGGATCTGGCCTTTGACTGGTCAGGCTAGCCAGCTCTTTTTATGAATACTGCATTCAGAATAAATCTCAGCAATCTCCTCCTGGTAGTTGCAAGGCATTTCCAAATACTGTCTTGATAGAAGGCTTGATAGAAAAATGTTCCTGCATGTCGTTTGTTGCAGCAGCTCTGTGTCAATTTATTACCAAAAAAACACAAATTAAAAAGATAGTGGAAGATAAGGAAGGACAAAAACGAGCTCTGACAAGTAATCTTCACTATCTGATCTTCTGAATATTATCCCAGGCTTAATACAGATTTGCTACAGGGAATTAAAGGTGCTTAATAGTCCTCAAAATCAGGCACAGTGTAAATCCTGCTGCAGAAGATACTTTGTTCACTAGATGTCCTTCTCTTCATTATAAATCCCTTTCTAAATACAGAAGCACCTGCAAATCTTTAACACTTTTAGTAAAAGATGTCTCCGCTTCATAAGAGCTTGCTTTTTGCCAGTACCTCTCCCTGTATATATGTACATATATGTGTATATTACCATCCATATAGAGTTTATGCAAAAACAGAGAAAAAAAAAAAAGACCACTGCTGGAGGACAACCTTGTCTGCATATACACAAGTTGCTTGGAAGAAGAGAGATATAGAATAAATTCTGATGAATTAATGTAACACTTGCTAAAATTACATCATTTCTGTCTGTTATTTTCGTTTGAACGGGACAGAACAAAATTATCATGAGCTGGTTAAGTATATACTAGTTTTCAGTTGTACCTCTTTCCAAGCTGAAATCAGTGAGATAATTTGATGTCTTTTCTATGTTTCACAAGACATGTCACTGTGAAAGGTTGTTTCAAGTTGTTTTATCTGATAGATCTGTGTGAGCTATTCCATTTTAGATCTCTGCAGTGTTATTCCTCCTATGAAACATGCTCTTGTACAGTCATAATATTCTTTTTACAAAGAAATTCTGTAGTGTGGAGATATCAAAGCCTTTTCTCTGTCTAATTCCCTTGGGAGCAGGATTCCTGTTGTAGCAAAAGGGTCATGGGCCTCTGTTTCAGTAAAAAGTTCTTCTCCAGAGGTCTCAAGGCCTCGGGGCAAACTCCAAAGTTCAGTCACCTCCCACTGCTTCCTATCGCACCATACTGGTTCACACCTAGAACTGAAAAAAAAACCTCTTTCCCCTGATGGTCTGCATTACCTCCTCTCAGCAAATGTCTCCCAGCTGAGAAGAAGGGTGTGCTGCACTCACAGGTGAGCCCAGGAGAGATGAGATGTGGGTTCATCAAGGACAGGGTGCCTGTGGGTTGCCCGTGGGGTAGGGGTTGCTCTTCTCTCTTCTGTTGCAGAAACAAAAAAATGAGAGGAATCAGTGCAGCTCTAGACACAAGCCAAATGTGGTGGGGAACCTCTGAGACAAGGGAAAAAAAAGGGAGAGCTCAGACTTTAAAATACTACTTAAAAAATTACTGTTGCTGCCATTTTTTAAAACTAGATGTGGTTACACAGTTGACTCGCCCATTCCATGCTCCACTGCTGAGGGTAAGTTGCACCTTCTTCCTCTTCCCCAGCCTCCTATCCCGTTCCTTACACCAGCTCTTGGAATGGTAGGAGGAATCCTGGGGCTTGTTGCTGTGGCTGCAATTCACCCTGTACAAGGAGTACATAAAATTCAGATAGCTCAGTGGTTTTCACAAGTGGTAGGCAGAGAGGAGGAGAAGGAACAAGGTCAGAGATAGGGAAGAGGAGGAGGATGGGATTGGCTGCTCCCTCTGGCAGCAGCATCCCCTTAGCCCTGTTTAAGCTACTCATGCAACTGCAAGGCTTGCAGCTTCGAGGTGTAGGCAAGAGCCCAGCCAAGTACTTGAGAGTGGCTCTGTATTACCAACCTAAGCCAATCCAACTGCCAGCTTGGGTGCTTGAAATCTCTCGAGTGCTCTGCTGTCTACATTGGAGAGCCTGGGCTGCTACCACAGCATAGATTCATGCCACTCAGAACTTCTCTGCTGTTGAATGGGCTGGAATTTCTAATTATATGGTCTGTGAAAGGGGGAGCAGGTTCCTGTTTTGTTACTGGTTTTGCTGTTTCACAGGCATTAGTGGAGGTCAAAAACCTCAATTCCAGCCTTTCTGGAGCACCATCTTGTTTTGTTACACTGGTCTGGCACAGGGTCAGGGATTTCTTTCTCCTCTGAAAACACACAGGCTGTCTGAGCCTCACCTTGCTCCCTCCCCCTGTCTATCACTTTCCCTTCTCTTTCCATTCGTTTCCAAAAGAAGAAAAGAGTAGTTCCATTGTGCAATGCTGTAACCTCACAGAACTGCAGAGCAGTGGAAATGGTTCTCAGTCGCATTAAAGAGTGTCTTGACATCAGTAAGCCCTTTTACAACATCACTGAGAATAGAAAACTACTGCTGTGCCATGGTCCCTTTAGGGGAAGGCAACTCTGTGTCCAGACAGTGCTGCAGAGACCGCAGAGCTATTCAAGGCATGTAGACACCCAGAGTGCTGGGTCATAAAATACACCGTCTCTAAGAATAGTGTTCATCTAAGTTTTCTAAAGTTTAAAGCATCTCCAAAGGTGGTATCTACATCTGGAAAAGTCACTCACAAGATCTCTTTTTATTCAGTAGAGAGAGACATATTTCTGTGCCACCATCCATACTGCCTACTTGAGTCTTTCTTTGAAGGATGGTCCCCTTTGAAGGGCTGGTAACTAGAAGACACTGTTTCTGTCTGCTGCCTATACAAAGGAAGATTAAATAATTTGCCCAAATAGAGAACTCTCTGCAGTAGTCCTCCAAGTTTGGCTGAATGAATCCCACTCTAAGGGGTCTGGTAAAACAGAAAATGTATGGCAATCCCAGCAATAGTAAGAAGGAGCATTTAATATCACTGTTGTCTAATGCCAACAAATTATTACAGCCTGGGGAAGGGAAAGCAAGATGTTCTCACCTTTCCATCTCCCAGGAAAAGCGAAACTTATCCATAGGCCTTGCCAATGTTGTGTTATTCCCTGGGCTCCTGAGCAAATCTGGAACTGGTGGGGCTGGCGGAGACAGTGCTGCTCCTGGTGGCCTGGGAAGGTGGCTGGCAGAAGGTCAGCTGGATGTCAGGACAGCATGGTCAGCTCTGCTGGGTGCTGTAAGAAATCCAAGCTTTTTGGAAAGTGAAGGAGAAACATTGTCTTGTCTGGATTTGTGCTTTTTTGTTGCTGTTGTGTTGGGGTTTTTTTAATGGGATTTATGTATTCACTGAAAACTCTGTTCCCAGCTGATCTGAAAGTATTCATGAATAAAACCAGAATTTAGTAAATTCATTCTGCAAATTAACAGAAATTGAACATGGGATTTATGAAGCAGTCTGATTTGGGCATTTTAGAAACACCGGGGGGGTTGTGCTGAATTCCAAGTGGTATTGGCAAATGGAGACAGGCAGATAAAATCTTCCTTGTGAAAGACAGGGGTTAATCCTCTGTCCTCTGCTGCTGAGTAAGCAAATGTCTTCACCACTGGAGTTTTAGGGTCACAGAAGGAGGGAGGGAAGAGAAGAGTTGTCTTTATCCACTTCTCTCCAGAACTGCATTTGGGAGGGGATGAGTGTGTTAGAGCAGGCGAGAGCAGTATCTCCAGCTGGGTGGTTGCTGCACTCCCTGGGTGAGGACTTGAGCCCCAGACTCTGGATGATTTTCTAATGATTATTTAATCTTTTAAATAAAACAACTTTTAACAATGTCTCTGTTAAACAAAGGGGACATGAGGGGACACCTCAGATCACTATTTCCTTTTACTAGGCTCACTCTTTTCCATTTCCCTATGTCCCCTTCCAACTATAGCTATAAACCAAAAATTTAAAAGACCCTGGAAAACAAAAGCATTTGCTTCAAACTCTGAAGAAGAAAAAATTATTAGATCTGGGAAAAAGATTGTATCTGGCCCTGTCCTACCAAACAATGAGCAGCTCCTTCCTCTTCCTTGCACACATATGCTAGGGGGCCTGAATGCTGCTCACCAGGAGGGAGCAAGGGTGTATGGTGGCTGGGTCTTCAGCCATGGGGCTTCACACCCAGGTGCCAGGGTGGTGAGTGTGGATGTTCACAGGGCCTCACAGGCCCTGGGCAAGGCATCAAGACCAACCCCAGCTCCCTTTGCCTGCCAAGTGAAGAGCCCTCCTTGCACTTAGGGCACAAGGACGTAGGACGGAAATGAGGAAAAGAAAAGAAAAAAAAAGAAAAGAAAAAAAAAAAGGAAAAGAAAAGGAAATGAAAGACTGAAAAGCACTTTCTCATGCAGAAAATAACAAATGCATGTGGTGGCCTGCCAAGCAGGGTTGCTGAAGTAAAAACACACCGTTCATTCAAGGACAAGAATCATATGACCACTTTGGGGAGATTGAGTGTTGAATATGGAAGCAGCATCTGGCTTTTCTCCTAAAAAAAGGTTTAAAAGGGTGAGGTGCTGAACAAACCCATACACCCACAGGCTATTTCTGTAGCTCCCAGTAGCCAGCTAAAGGTTACCAGCTATGCTTTTGCCCAGGGTGGTATCAACACTGTGTATCTGTGACCTGATTTCTGAGAGCTCAGAGCTGTGAGGAGGTTCTTCTGAAATCTTCCTAAAAAAGCAAAAAGGCCCCAGCTCCAGTGTTACCAGCCACTTTGCAGCCTGTGAAAAAAGCAGTGAGGTTGGAAAAAAAATTAAAAAGAGATCTTTGAAGTAGTAGCCTGATTCCACTGGAGCTGTTGGTGGGTTAATGTTATTTCAGAAGAACATATTGCTGCTAACTCTGTGAACTGACAGTGGTAAATGAGCGGTAGGACCTGGAAGACTCCCCCGTAACAACATCTCTAATAAAAAAAAAGAAAGAAAGAAAGAAAGAAAGAGAAATGGAGCAATAGAGAATGAGTGCTGTTTTCCCATGACTGCCATTGACAGAGCAGTTTCTGAACCTTCAGGATTTCCCATCCTCAAAGAATCAAGATTTGCAGCTAGAAATTCCAGGATCAGTGTGGTGGAGTAGAGCGGATTGTGGGAGTGGAAGCACCAGAGGGAATCCAGGAGGTGTGATGAGGCCCTTCTAGCTGGTGAGTCTTGCCCTCTGTGCCACTGCAAATAATTTTGCCTCATCCCTGCTGCTGGTGAGATGGGTAGGAGAATGTGTGAGCTTTGAGCTTTGCTGCAATGTCACTGGTACACAAGTGCTGGGATAGAATCATACTGCCTTTTGTTCTGCTTTTCTTCTGGCCTGCATTCTGGCTTTTGCATTCTTCTTTGTGCGCTAGCCAAGACTGAAGAAGTGACTTTCAATATATCCCTCCTTCACAGTGCTTTCCTGTCATCTGGTGATTTGAACAAAGCTCCTGGGATACACCAGACATATTTAAGCTCAGAGTGTCTATCATCTAGTTTTACCATTCCCCTGCTTAGTGGTGAGGGGTCCAAGGACAGTGCAGCAGCTGCATATCACTCAGCAATGGATCACACACAGCTTTCAGGTCCTGCCTTCCTCAGCCCTCTCCTATTTTCTTTTATCCACCCACCTGGGAAGGGGATGCTCAGGCTGGATTGTGCAGCAGGGGAAGCCTCTGCTGGAGACTACATCTGCACGGGGAGTTATGGAGCAGGGGGTGTCTCTGGGGCTGCAAGGCTCTGCTGTTGGTAATGGTTTTGCTCCAGCTGCAGTGACTGGTCTAAGGGCTAAACCTGTCAGGGTCAGTTACACTGGAATTGGAGGCTGGGGCAGTAGAAGTCCTGTGCTACCTGGGGCCTGGCTGCTGGATTGATTTCTGCAAGGAGGGTAGATGGTGTGTACACATCTCTCCCACAGGCCTAGACAGCTGAGGCTAGCTGAGAAGCTGGTGCCTTTCCCCAAGGAAGGGGAAGAACACCTGAAGATGCTGCTGCCAAGTAGTCATCATCTATGCTGAAGCCTCCATGCTCCAGGACCCTTGGACAGTTGCATAGCACTGGAGATTAGGTTGCCTGAGATGTTTCAGCTTGTGTGGCACTGAAATGCCAAAGCCCTAAAGGTTAGGGCTTATGGGTATGGCCCATGGTTGTTTAAGTCACAAGGAGCTTGGGAAAGCTTGAGATACCCTGTGCCAACAGCACATTTTGTGCTGGGAGTAAACGGGAAGCCTCAGTCTCTGGGACTGCCCATTGGACTCCTTCAGATTCACCTTTAGACAGTACACAAGGGTCTTCCCTGAGTGTCAGACAAGCTGAGTTGAGAGCCTTGGGAAGGCAACAATGTTACCCCTGGAAAATCAGCCTTGTTAGCTGATAGCAGCAGTTTCCGTTTCACTCCTATTACAGAAAAAATGGGAAAGTGCCATGAAGACAAAGGGAAGGGGCTGAAAAGAAAGGAAACACACCTGTGCTTGTAAAGAAAATTCCTTACTCCTGCTGCTGACCATGAGGAGACATCTGCTCATCACTGCAGGTAAGCCCTGAGTAATAGAGTTACTCCCACATTATGCTGAGATGGGGCAGGGCAGCATTCCATTCCCTGCCTCTTGGGCTTTGCCTGAGATGCATGTCCTATTTGTTTTGTTGTTGTGAGGGTCTTGGTTTTACTTAATCTTTCTCTGCTCTACCCTTTGGTGCCACTGATCTTCATATTCACATGGACCATTGGATCTGCCTTGTGTGTGAAAGAAGGAGAAGAAGTCTGCATGTCCCTACGAGGAGAGCTGTTCAGAAGCTTATTGGTTTAATATTCACAATAGCCTTGGGCAATTTATACTCTGTGTTTTAGGGGTTGGGCAGGGACATCATACAGTTGTCCTTTCCTCCGATAACAAGGGATTATCTTAAGTACATGGATAAGGAGCATCCGGGGTGCAGATGGCAATGGAAGAAACAAAAATAGGTAGAAGAGACAGGGAAGAGAGAAAGCCCATCTATTTCTTTTTATGAAAAGATTAAAAAAAAAATCTGTAACCATTCTTCCCTCAAACGACTGAGTGTTACCCATTGTCAAGTCTTAGCAGTTCCCACCCAGTGGACTGGGACAGAACTGAGTGCAGTATGAGGCAAGGAAAGAAATTTGGTCACTGAAGATAATAAAGCCATGTAATTAATTTAGTGCAGCTTTGCAGACAAAAGGTTGTTTGCCATGGTCTGCTGTAACAGAGCTCATTTCAAAATTGTAAAATCTAGATAACTTCTCCCTGGTTGCAGAGGTATGTCACAATGTACACAGCAAACCACCGTGAGCCTCTCAAAGCTACTAGGAGCTAGATAAGATCAGAGATTTCAGGACATTATTTACAGCTTAATAATGGGTTCCATTGCCCCTCCACACACACCTTTTTTTTCTTTTTTAATACCTGGCATTACTATAACTTCATTAGGTACAGCAAGGAGGGCATTTCTCTGCAATGCTGAATATTAGGAAAGAATAACAAATTCTACTGGATGTCCAGTATAGGGCTAGGCTTGGACTTGGTGTTTAAAGCCAAAAGCTGACTTGTGCTGACCCTCAGTTTTATGTTTACCTCTGAACAAATCTTATGAAGTTTCTTTGGCAGGAGGGAGAGAAACAAACAAACCACAATCATGATGCTTTTGCCACTTGCCGAAAGTCCACTTCGCACCTTTGTAGGCAGCTTGGTGCATTTGCTGTAGTCTCCTCAACAGCTGTAGAGACAGCCCTCCCTGGCAGCAAGCATCTCTCAACCATAACTGCTACTATGAGGAGCACATCTAACTTTCATCCTGGTGGCAGCCATCAATGGCAGCCATGCACAGCCATGTATGACTGCAGCAGGAGCAATGCTGAAACTCCTGCAAGGCCCTAGGGCACCATCTCTACGCAGCTCTGATACCCCTCTACAGCACATCCCTCACTGCCTGTAAGTTTTGCACAGGACAAGACTCTACAAGGAGGTGGGTGGGCAGAGTACAGCCACAGGAGTTTCCCATCCTTGGCCCAGCTCCACATGGCAACTCAGGGCAGTTGCACATCCACCTCTCGCTGCCAACCCACAGGCTTTGCTGTGTAACCATGTCAGATCCGGTGATCGGAGAAGCCTTTGTAGAGCAGAGATCAGATTATACTGTAAGGATTAGCATCGTATACCCTGAACTTCTTACACTTGTTTCCAATCACCCAGCAGGAGATGTTGTTTCTTTGGCAAGCTTGTGCAAATATGCTAGCAGGGCAACTAGCAAAGGAAGCAGACCTTTCTGCTTAGAAAGTTTCTGCTCAGTGCACAGCTGCATTAATGTAAATCCATTATAACTGGATCAACAAGAGCCGTGCTGAAAACCTCAATTCTTCCACCTAGCAAACAAGCTGCTGGGCTGAGTTCCTCATGGCCAGAGCCCAAGTCCTGCCAACCTTGTCCCATGTGAAATAGATGTTCAATGAAGGGGGAGAAAGGGGAAAAAACCATTTCTTAAATATACCCATATGAGCCTTGCCTTTCAGATTTTTAGTTTTATTCAGTAAACTAAGACACAGGTCACATAGCTAGGCCAGCTAAAAACTCAAATACCTGTTGCATGTTAGAGCTTGTGGACCTTTTCTTTAAAGTATGAGAGTTTTGGGCCAGGTTCCCACAAAGGGATTAAGCAGAGAAACAGTCTTATTGCCCAGATCTTTCTGCCTTTCACATTTTCTGAACTTTATACTCTTGTAGATACAGTAGAACAGACAAAAAGCTAGTTTTGTTTGCGGGACTTTTTATAAGGGTGTTAAGTTCCGCTTCAGTTTTTCTGCTTGTTGTCACAGGTTTAAGACCAGGGCTACTTTGAAGTGAACACTGAATGGTTGGGCTGACAAAGAAAGTGAGTCCATCTAGAGATTCATGTCAACAGGATGACATTGCAAGCCAGATCAGACTCACATAATATTGACCATTTCATTGGACTGAATGAAAGAAACCATCATCTGGAGAACTGAGATTGCAGCTGTCGGAAGAACATTCATAAAACAAGTATGTGTGCTGTGAGAGAAACAGTATCAAACCTCTTTGTGCTCTTCAGGCAGTATCTGAAGCACTTGTTTGCTTTATAAGTACAACGTCACAAGAAGTCCCCTCATGGCTCACATCTAAGGTAAGCTGTGCCCATTAGAATGAATTTCCTTTACTTTGAGGATCAGTTCCTGGAGATCATAGGAGGCATGTAAGGATATTGCACATATTGTTACAAGGCAAAGCCCAGGTGTGTCTGGGATGCTTTCCCTGTGTTGTGGGAGAACAGTTGGGGAAAAGCAGCACTTGAGCACTCCTTTCACCTCTTCTTGTATCCCAAGCACAGGGTGAGTCCCCTCCTAACACCTGTTCTCAGAGGCAAGGGCAATCCTAAAACATTTCTCAGTTTTTATCATGATAGATGCTCAATAGAGTGAATGAGATTGCCTCCAATGAAGTCCCTGTGTAGTGATGATGTAATTCAGAAAGGACTTCTTATACTGTGGAGTTTCAGGCAGCATGAAATTAAAATTTACAAAATCACCTTTCAGAATTAATTGATATCACTGCACTAGCTATCCAAAATGCTTGCTTTTTACCTTATTATTCTCATAAGACAAATCTTTTTACAAGCAAAATCTTCAGGTTTGGTAGCAACCCAGTTCTGCTGCTATCCCTAAGTGCGGCATGTCTGAAGCATAACCCAAGGTAGCTCAGTCGCACATTGGTCTGGTGATGCCATCCTATCTGGTGTGCACTGGGATGATGGAAGCATCCATGCAGTTCCCCAGATCTTGCCTTTGGGAAGGCTCTGGCTGAAAAGGCAGACTCATTTGTTATTCTTCACTAGTGGTTCCTGAGATCTTCACTGTCATGGAAGACAAGAGCACATATGGGAGTGCATGTGGTAGGGCAGAAAGTTCAGCTGCAGCTTTGCACAAGTGATCCCATCACCTACTGTCTTACTCAAGTAGGACATTGCCCTGTCTGTTTTGCAATGTGAAACATTAAGATGAATATTCCAAAGCAGCCCATTACTATGTCAGGAAGCTCTACGATTTTAAAGAGGATGATGTGCTATGGCTTTCAGTCAGACTGCAATTTCATCCAGGTTTTGTATTGGCCAGCAAAACCACATCAAAAGGAACGAAGCCTTGAAGGCTTTCAAGCAGTCTGTTAGTATTGCTTAGAGAGAATGCAGCAGAACATGTGAATATTAATCATAGCTAGTTTTCAGCAAGGATAAAGGAAGGAAAACAGATTGCCAGTAAGCAGCTCAAATCCTGGCATTTTCAAGGGGAGCTTCTAGGCTTCCGAGCATACAGAGGGATGAACAGGTCTAAACAGTTCTTTGGTAACACCTGGGGTCTGGCTAGGCAAGGCACGGCCTCTGCTGCTTCAGCTGTGCCTTGGATGCAAGCAGGAGTTTTAGAAGTTCTACTTGCAAGTCATTAGATGCCATGCATACATGGAAGTCTCCACCCAGAGTGGCTGTGATCTGTCCACAGACAGCTGCTCTGGGACTTTGATGGTTACATGACAGATGCAGTCAGACTTTGCTGGTTTTGCTGCGATGGAAAGGGAGAATCATATGAACAAGGAATACAATGTGACCTTGAGGAACAACTGGGAAGAAATGAGGTTAGAGAGTTAACTTGAGTGCCTGGGTTTACAAAGTGCAGGGCCTGAAACACAAGTCATAGCTTTGGGTCTTTCACTTTGTGCAGACCTGAAGAGACAGTGGGACCTTGGTCATTTTTGGATGGTGCCTGATATTCAACAAACTATCTTTGATCCTCAGAGACTGATTGAGAGTTAAATGGTAAAATATTACAAGCTGTATTACAGTCCGGTTTGTAACTGGGCAAGTAATGCACTGTTCCGTTCCATCCACAATGAGCTGTGCTTGGTGAAGACACAGAGGAGAGCAGAGAGTACTATCACACCACAGTTAAGTGGCAAGGGATCTTCAGAGGTCAAAGCAGGGTCAGTTTCACAGTTAAAGCAGCTTGCTCAGAGCTATGTCCCATCAAGGTTTGCAGCAGAGATTTCAAAACCTCTCTGGGCAACCTGTTCCAGTGCTTGACCACTGTCATGATGGAAAAGTTTTTTTCTGTTGGGATTTCCCTTGCTGCAGCTTGTGACCATTCTTATCCAGTTGCTGTGCATCTCTGAGAAGAATCTGGCTCTGTGGGACTGTCTGTACCCCTGTAGAGCCAGGGAAAATAAGGGAATCCCAGTTGAGCAACTGTCCCCTGGCTGCACTGTGTTGGAGCTTGGGAAATGCCACTTACTGATGGGCCTTTGCTACAGAATAGAAGATCTGCTGCAGAAATGAAGGTAGGTGAAAGTCCCAGAAATTCTATATCATGAGCCATCATTGCTTGTTCATGTCTTTGTGTGAGCAAAAATGACCACTCTTCCTTCTGTTTGTAGATGCCCTATACCAATATTCATACTGCACCGACTGTATATGTTTTTTTCTTTTTCTTTTCCAGTAGTTGCTGGTGTCTTGAGACCCTCTAGCACTCCAAGCACTGTCTGAGGTGATCACCACAAGCTGTGGTCATGGGACACTGGGACCACAAAAGAAACTTCCTTGGTTGGCTGTTGCTCATCTTTTTTCATGTCTTCTTTTACTCAGATTTTTTCAACATAGCACTTTACCAGCGATTCCCCCTAAGAAGCTATTTTTTTTAAAAAGGTGGATTTCTAGCGCTTATAAAGGAGGAGATGCTTTCAGGAGACATCATTAGGGATACTTGGAGTGTATCCAGATTATGAAATGGAGAATTGGCAAAAAACTCACAAGCTAAATAATTTACCTTGTAGATCTACAAGGCAGAGCACAGCTCTGTGTGGAAATACTAGATCAGGTCCAGGTGGAAAGAATTCTAAGGCACAATATAAGAAGTTTTGCCTTTGTAATCTGTTGGTTAAAATCTATTATGCTTATACAGTACTGTGATGAGGAAACTATACTGCTTCTAGTTCAACAGCCAGCTACAGTAGTTGTGAGAGTTTTGCATTGAATACCCTTTTGTGCCATAAGCATACCCATGCTTGACCTACCTAAAAAAATTACCATTTTATTTTCTTTCAGAGCCCATCCCTATTAGAGAAATCCTTGTGAGCTTTTTCTCTCCACAAAGTCCCAGAAATTGGGTATCAGTGCTTAACGCCATGCAGCAACTGAAGGCCTTCTGTATTCTGTTTTCTGGCTTCATCTGGCATGACTGAAGGATGATCCAGTGACCTCTTGCTGCCCTGACCGATAGTAGCATATGTGTCCATGATAGGGACTCCCAGCACCCCTCATTGATGTAGCCAATCCAAACACACTGCTGCTGAAGTTCTGTCCTTCCAGAAGACCACTCATTTCAGTACCGAATTGCACAGGAAGCTATTGGGCAAAAGATTAAGTCCTTTGTTCTTATCCTATTGTGCCCATAAACTATTTTTGTGTAAAATATCTCCTCCTGGGACTGGAGTGATAGATAATTGTCTCTCTCCCTCCAACCCCATCACATTGTACCAAGGACAATTGCTGCAGCCTTTGTCTAGCATTTCCATCTGTTCTCACAAAATCACTTCTAAATAATTTCTTGTTTTCCTCTGTTCTCTATGTTCTGTATATCTTTGTTTTCCTTTTCTGTCCTGTTGTATAATTCACGTTTTCTATGCCTCTAGATTTCTTGGCAATGAACTTCCCAGAAGCTTTCACACCACTCAAAGTGAAGCTGTCCTTTGAGGCTATCCTGTGCCCAGTGGAGTGAAAGAAGAATAGTAACATGGAAGGTAAGGGATTTATCCGTGCATGTATATGTCACTGCTATGAGAGAATATGGAATATGAATGTCCTTTCTCCTCAGTGACCAGGCAGGGACTGCTGTGCTGGAGGAGAAGTATTTTCCTCCCCACCCTTCTGCCTCTAGAACTGCTCCTCCCTGAGCCCATTTTAAGAAATCCTACCCAGAGGGTCTATATTATCTTCTTTACTCTCCAAAGCCATACACTAGATGGACTTGGCAAGGTCAGTAACACTCTCAGTCCCAGTATATAAGTTGCAGGTTTATTTTCTGGAACTGTATCAAAAGTTCTTGCTAAAGATATCAACTATAAATTGTTGTTCTTTATTAGGACCAAGAAATATTTTATTTACTAGATGGAAAATTATTCTGACTCAGGAGATAAATGCTCTTATGGAGTGCTGCTTTTGTATAGGCAGGCCTGGAGGGATGGGCTGGCAGATTCTTTTTAATCCCTTTGGAAGCAGGGTTGGAGAGAGGGTTTATTTTCTTCAAGGAAAAATGCAGATTTGGCATCCTAAAGCTATTTGTCTGAACTTGCTGGGTAGCATGCATTCTGTTGTTTCATGGTAGATGAATAGAAAGGAGACAGGCATCTCTGTTACTCAATAGCCAGTCCAGTAGGAATGTGGAAGACCCAGTTTTGAAAACTTTCTGAGCAGGGTCTTCACCTCCTTTCCCCCAACCCTCCCTCCCTTCCCTGTTCCTCCCCTTCCAGCTTCCCTAAGGACAGGGTATGAACTACAAGGCTAAAGGGCATTTCTAGGCATATCTTCCTCAGGGTGACTTGATAGTGCTATGCCAAGCATTATTAACATGCAGATACTAATTGGAAAAAAGTATATGACAGGACATGCACTGAGAGGTGAGAAATGCTGGGAGGAGACACAATCCAACTCCTCAAGGCAACAGCCCAGTGTTTTCCACAAAGCTCTGTGGTGTGAACAAGGGAGTGAGAGAACTGTGCCTAGCCAGTCCTTATTATTGAAGAGCAAGGCATGAAGGAGGCAGATGATAAAAAATAAATAACCTAACACAGAAAACGGGATTGAACCTAAATTTTCCATGCCTCGGGTAAATGTCCTCATCATTCAGCTGTGAGGAGGGTGTGTTTGGGGGAGCACCAGTACTGATTGAAATGTTTGGTTTAGATCCTGCCAAGTGTTTGCTTGATTTGGAATGAAACATGGGATTATTTCCAGGAAAACAAAACCAAAAATTTCAGTGATCTGCTCTTTACTTATTTAGACCAGCTCTTGAATTGAAAATATACATTCCAGGGTACATGATGCTGCCCAAGAGCAAAGTGCTCATTCAGATGCAGGATGGACAAAGGTCTTCAGGTTGCTGTGCCAGACTTTCCCAAGTATCTTCAGGAGGACAGAGATGCTCTTTATACCTTGCACAAGACATAAGTTTTTTCAAGTAACGAAAAAATATCTTCTCTCTCTTTCTTTCCCTCATCTCAGATGTTTCGGACCATGATGAAATAGGGCTTGTTCCTATAGGCGGAGTCATCTTTTCCAGAAAATTTTGAATTGGTTCCTTGCTAAATAATCTGAAAGAATTCAAGAAGGCAGAAAAGCATAACCATAGGCACAGGAAGAGCTTGTATTCTTTTTGCTTATTCTTGTGATCACTTGCTGCAGACAACAATTCAAAATTTACTTTGTATACTTGGCTTATTGCACTCATTTTGATGTCCAAAGGTTTATACATAATTTGTAAGAAATCTCAGAGGACAATGAAATGCTTTGCTTCTTTGGAGTGGAAACAACTGAACTCCCTCTAGGACTTTTGCAACAAGGCCACGTGAAACACTAGGCTTTTATTTGCATATTTGGCCCTGTAAATTTGTGCTGAAAACTGAGACTTTCTTCCAGGTGTGTCTTTAACCTGTCTTTCTATTGTAACATTACAATCTGGCCCTCAAAAGCTTGTCCCAGTATAGCAGCAGAACAATTGTTAAGAAATCTATACTCACTGAAAACATTAAAGACACTGAGTGTGTTCAGTCCTTGCAGTGAACTTGTCTACCATCACAGAGGGTGTGCTCTGTGAGCGCTGTTGTGAATGCAGCTGAGGGCACCTGCCTATAGAGGGAAGTCGTATTAAAATTGTTAGTGGACCTTGAAAATAGACGTTTTATATAATGCAATTTTAGCAGAAAAAAAAGTCTGTTCCATCAAGAGGGGGAAACAACTGGCAATTGCAAAACAAAGGTTACCAAGTGTGATTAATGTAATTGTAGTGCAGCATATATATGCATGGAGGTAGGTAAAGACTGTAGTGAGAGGGAGGGAACCGTCAAAGTGTCAGTCCTCTAATCTGAGGAGATTTTATCTTATTCTGTTCCAGATGATTTAAATATTACTGTCCCTAATTTAAAGGCCTTGGAGACTGGTATGTGTGCATTGTCAAGGATCAAAGTTCAGTTCAAATGACAACCCTCAATCCCTTTCTGCACCAAATGGATGTTAAAAATCTCAAAATTTATCTCTTCAGACTGGGAGTTTTGCCTTGGTAGCTAGCCTGAGCACCTGCTCTTTCCTTAACACCAGGTAGCATAGAACATGAGCTGTTCATCCCTCTTCTTGCCAGAAGAGCAAAGTTTCAAGTGTGCTCATGTGGAGCCTATCTGCACACACGCACACCCTCACCCATTGGAAAAAATCTGCTGCTTTGCACCTGGAATAATCAGTTTCAGCTCTTTAGCCAGGTGAAGGGAGTGGAGACTGCTCCAGAGCCCATTGTCCTGCCTGCCCAGGAACCTTGTGTCTGCTCAAGGGCAGTGGAGAATGGCATTTATCAGCCAGGAGGTTTAATCCTCCTCCACTGAGCACCTTCCACTGTGGGTTTCTGGTTTCAGAAAGCTTTTTTTCTCCTTTTTCCTCAGCTCTTGCTAGTAGTACGGCTAGTTAGACTGAACACTTCCTGACTTTGGCTTATAAGACACATGAGCCTTAACCAGTTCATGCATACTTTACACTGCATTTCCCATATCTTTTTGGTTTATAATTCCTTTATGCTTTATAGTGAATAAATTGCTATGACACATAATTTATAGTATGAATTTAAAGAGATGCATTATTTTTTCTTATACTGTCAGAATACCATCACAGTCAGGATTAGGTTCTTTCTCCCACAAGGACTTAAAATCCTTCTAAAGTTCCATATGTTTTTTCCCCTCTTAGGTCCCTAAGTATAGTCTGCAAGAGTTTGCTTTACTAGAAGATAAATACAGGAATAATCCAATTTCCTTCTTTTTAGTAATTGACTGGATTTCTAAACCTATGTAGCTGGAAATGTCCTAGCAAAAAAGGATTTGTTCAGTGAACTAGGAAAACACTTTCAACTTCAGGAATACATACAGTTAGTGAAGGATCTATTCACTTATCCTCATTCTCTCCTGTCATCAGGGTTTTGGCAGAATGGGCAGAATTTTTCACTGGAAGTGCTTAGCACAGTTCCCCAGAGTTAAACTCTCTGATACCCACAATAACCGTGGGTTACTGCTACCTTTACTGCATATGCACAAAATATCACTCCTCCTCTCCCCCCATCCTTCTGACACATGTCCCCTCTCCAGCCCTTGCCCCAGAGGGTCCCTCACTGCAGCCCCAGGCCTCTCGCCTCTCTCTGTCCCAGGGCTGGCCATCTCCTTGGCAAGTGAATGAGAGCCCCCCAGGCCTTTCAACACCCCACAGCTGTTGGCAGCTGGTTTGTGACCCTGTGGGACTGGCACATCAGTTGGTGAGACTCATTTGAAGGACTCATTATAAGAAACATTAGGTCCTCAGGCATAGCTCAGCTCTTCCAGTGTGCTCTGAGAAAGATGTGTGCCCTGAGGTGTGTTTGACTCCTGTGTAAAGTATCCTGCTTTGAACACTGACACTATGGGGTGTTATAATGTTAAGAGGAGAAAATAAATTAAAAAAAAAACCAACAAAACAAGGGCTACCTACCTGTGTGCTTTGCTAATGTAGAAGGTGTTTACAGTAGAAAACAACCTTCACTGTATAACTCTGAGCTGATTTCATGCAGTACAGTCATGTTTCTCCCCTTATGCAAGATCAGCTTTACATTGGCTTTTAAACTAACAAAAATCACATTAAGTTCAAGTTTTAAAGCGAACAACAAGAAAAAAATGTTTTGTCATTTTGTGTAATAATAATGATTAGTTGAAACAAACTTTTTGAGAGCCTGTGTGAGTTATAATTTGTTTCCCATGGAGAAATCTTTGCTCCAGGAATGAATTTCAAGGAAAAAAACCCAAATCACACTTAGCAGTGGGAACACTACTGCAAGTCTCTGTTTCTTGTAGCTCTAATAAGAAATTTTGAATTAGTGCTCCCAGACTTTTCATATATTAACTATTGTTGGATGACTCAGTGATAGAGCAGTTTTTCAGATCTACATTTGGGCTTTATTTGGTCTTTTTTTTCCTCCATCTATGAGTCCCTTCTGTTACTGGATGGCAGAGCTGCTGAAGCTCCAGTTTGGGCTGGGAGCCATGGTGGAAGGGCTGGGGGTGGTGGGAAGTTTGGTGGGAGGGGTGCAGAGGTGAACCTGGGTTCACTTGAACGGAGGAGGAGATGTGTCAGCCAATGGAGTGGGACTGACTTGCATTTTTATGCAGCTTTTCCTAAAAATTGGTGTGGTTTGCAGCCAGCTCTTCCCGCAGTGCCCTACATCCTCCCCAGGTATCCGTGCAGGGGTGACTACACCACTGTGATACTCCTCAGGCAAACTGAGGAGCCCTCTATTGAGAAGGTGCTCTGCCACTGTCATGTACAGCTGTGTATCTAACAAACAAAAATCAAAACCAAACCAAACCAACAATACACGTCCCCCCCAAAAATCCCCATCAACAAAACCTCCAAAACTACAACAAAACCCATGAAACCCAAAAACCCCCAAACAAACAACAAAATCCCCAGACCCTACAAACTTTGTGGTTCTTTATCAAAATGAGGGAACAGAATGAAGTCCTGTGCTGACCAACATGGTGCACACAGCCTTTGTAGCTAAGGTCATTGCACCTGATGTATCTGCTAAAGATTCTGACCTGCAGTATTATACCTTACAATTTTGGGGTCAAAATACTTGGATAGAACCTGTAAAAAAAAAGAAAACAAAACTAAACATGGCTTGCTTTCTGCCTGACAACTTAACAGTAGCAGCCCTCAGAAGCTTGCTGCAAGCTGAGGGAGCAGATACAAGCAGTGTCCATCAGGATTTTCAAAGAGGTGCCTCTGGTTCTTATGAAAATCAGCAGTGAAATTTCAGATTTCAGAGAAGTGTGATCCTATTTATTCCTGCTTTCTTTGACTTCTAGTGCTGTATGCTTCTGAGGGTTTTGAATTAATTATTTTCTAAGCAGTAAGAGTATCTCTCCTTCATGCTATACACTTGGCTTGGAAAAGATTTCTATCTTTTTCTTCCATCTTCCTTTTTTTTTTAGAGATGCTTTCCACATTATGTCATTTGGGCGGCATACCAATAACAACAAACACATAAGAGCTAAACAACATTATTCTATGTCACAGCAAGAATAGGAGTGTTGCTGTAAAGCACAGGCCTGAGGAAAACTTTAGGCCCTGTGCTGAGATAATTGAGTGAACTCTGAACCTAATCATATTAAGAAATTGATTATTAAAACCTGAACTGAAACTGCAAATGGAGCTCTCTGAATGACGTATTTCATCCCATCCAGATTAAGGATCAGCTGAATTTTGCAATCAATTTAGAGAAAAGCAATTGTAAAGCCCTACAGAAGATAGGTGCAAATTCTATTTGCAGTTTAAATTAAAGACGGAGACCTAGTCATGCAGACAAGCCCAAGCAATTCTTGCAGTTGATATGAGTTATTCTGTTGAATTACCTTATCCAGAGGATTATATAGATTATTTATTCTATGGATTTTTACACTGGTTTGGCTCTACTACAATAACAAAGACTTGACTGTTTAATTTTAATTTAAGTATCTATATTTCATTTGTTAAGCAAACACAGCATAGCTTCTGCTTTGTAACCCTGTGTGGTTTTATATTTTTATATACACACATGGAGCTGAAGAAGCCAAACTTACCTTTAGCATTCATGTGTGAGAGAACTTCAGTATTTTATTCACTAAATGTGGGCCTAAGCTCCTTTTAATTTCCCTCTCTTTTTTCCATAGATCGTTTGCAAGTGGTAATTGTGCTAACTCCTTCCCCCTAGAAACATATTCTTGAACACTCAATCCAGCTGAACTTTTGGATGGCATGAAATGAGGATGTAAGTGGTCTGCGTGAGCCTAATTTCCATGCTGAGGGTTTATGAGAAGAGAAGTGGAAGGAAAAAAGACACAAATGAGGCTTAAAATTAAACATTTTTCCTTTATATTTTTCTCTATGATATGCAAATTTTCTATGTAATGCCATTTATCCCCTGCTACATCTTGAAGTTTCTAAAGCTTTTTCTTTTAAAAGCTTTACTTTACTTCCTCAGGTAGAGTCCAGGCAGAGTACAGACATGTGTTTGGTTGTCCTGGCATGCCTGAACTGTGGGCCAGGTCGTGGCATGGGTAGGTGTGTTGAGCAACAAAAGCAGAAAATGAAGCTTCAGGTTCATCCAAACACTTCTGTATAGCCTGAGTCTCACAGAGCTCTATATGCAGTTTTGGTTCAGTTTTCCATAATAATTTTTTTAATAAGACTGTATCTGGGGTTCATTCAATTATCCAACCTGGAAGAAGTCAGAGGGGACTCTGAGCAGAGAGGACAAGGTCCGCTTTGGAACCTTCATGAGCATAAGCTGCTGCTTCTTTTCTCCTGCAGGGAAGCTGGCACTGAAAAATCTGGGAATTATGCACAGAGGTAGAAGACTGAATAGCTTTTCTTTAAAATCTTTCTATCATTTCAAGTTTGCGTGCTCAAAGGGGTGAAGAGAGGGAACGACTATTATAGTGAATTTCAGAGGGCTTCCACAAAAGCCACAGTTGTGTTTCTTGCATGTTACAAATCCTAAAAAACTACAGGGAAAGAATTAATGCAGACTTTGGCTGACTATTCCCTCTGTCTTGGGGGGCATTATTGCTCCTCACAACAGAGGACCCATGTTATACTAAACAGAACCACTAACAGGCAAGCATTTCCTTTCTCCAAGCAAGATGAAAAAGCAAGAGACATCTTTTTTAGCATCCTGGGAGTTGTCTTGCCAGCTTTCTAAGTGAAACCAAAATAAAATCCTGGGGCAAATTCTTTCAGAGGATTTCCAATGTTCTACAACACCCTCAACCTCAGAATTTAAGTAATGCTCATAATGGCGCAGCAGAAACAGCACATCAGTCATCTCTTGCTTACTGTGTCATGTATAATACTTGGACTTGATGATCCTACAGGTCTTTTCCATCTGTAACAAATCTGTAATTCTGTGATCCTTGCTGTATATACTTATACTACAGAGTCCAACAAGTCTTTGCAGCTCTAAGTACCATGGAGAGAGAGAGAGAAGGAGAGAGAAAGAGAGAGAGAGAGAAAGAGAAAGAAAGAAAGAAAAGAAAGAAAGAAAGAAAGAAAGAAAGAAAGAAAGAAAGAAAGAGGGGAGAAAAGAAAGAAAGAAGGAAAAAAGAAAGAAAGAGAGAAAGAAAGAGAGGAAGAAAGAAAGAGAAAAAAAAAGAGAGGAAGGAAGAAAAAAAGATCTCTGCTCCATAAATATTATATCAAAGAATAGACTGTATTAAAACTGATTTATTTTTATTTATAGAATACAACAAGAAGGGAAGACAGAAAACATGGTCATGCAGAAACCTTGAATAATCCAGCTGAAACATAACATACTACAGACCATTTGCACCAGTAAAATTGTTCAAATTTCTACCTTTAAAAACTCTCATATCTTTAAATTTTGCAAAAACTTTCAGAGAAAATTTTAGAAGGAAAAGTTCTAGAAAGGCATTTTAGAATGGCTCATAATACAAAATCATTTACATGTAAGTTCTTTGCTGAAGTGCTTGTATTATTGGATTTCTGTTTATTCTTTTTATTAGTAAGCAGTAAGAGATTCTTAAGTTTTCTGTAAAACTGAATCAGTCTTGTCAGACTTCCACAAATTCTTTTGTTCTTTGAACAGAAAAATTCAATATTAGCTAAACTCTTCAGAACATGTTTTTTTTTTCCCAGTGGGATGTGCACACTGATGTTGACAGTGTAAATGGTGTAAAAAATATATGCAATCTTTACATGGCAGTCAAACCTCTGAAATGGTGAAGTTCGTACCTTAGCCACAGGTGAATGAGTTAGGTAAAATGAAAATAGCCTCAGGGTTTATAACAAGGTAAAAGATCAACCAGAAAATGTTAATGATTAAAAAAAAAGACAACCAAAACATTTGCATGTTAATTCTTCTCTGATATTAAGAATACTAAAAATCTCTACAGAGTCTGCTTATGTTAAGGTTTTAAGCCCCAGCAGGCTTTATTATAGGTGGGGATATACAGATTTCTCAAATTGACCAAACTTTTCAGGGATTAACCAGACCTAAAAAACTTCTGACCTTCTTGAGGTTCACTCATGAGCGAGCTACCTCCCTTTGACATTGGCTGGGCTTAATGCCAAAGAGAAAACAGACACATGGTTAGTTGTTTAATGATGGAGTAGTCCTGGGGAGAAGGATGACCCACCTGCGCAAACCAGAAGAATCAGAAGGAAGCCTGCAGGGCCTCTGCAGATCTATGCCCTAAGGTGCTTTTCATTTAATTGTCGTTCTTCATACCTACCTGTCTAAGAGAGTACCAAACATTGTCACTCACCAGTTTTAACAAAAATCCTAGACTTCTTAACATTCGAAATTTTATTACCATTATTAGAGTACCTTAAACAACTTGAAGCATTCATTGGCTGATTAGGACTAAAATTTTCAATAGGAAAATAATAACTGCATTGAAGTGCAAAGTCATTTTAAGCAGAAGTCGTGCCTATTTTAACACATGACATATGTGAACATTGTTCCCACTCAGCTCATTGATTTTCTTGCAAGTTCAAGTGACTGCAAAATTAGTGTGTCCAGCTCCTGTCACCTATGTGAGGTCTGTGCTTATAGCTACTCTGTTACAGCATACCAGTCATTGGAAGAAGGAGTGCTGAAAACAATAGACAAAGCTCATGCCAAAAATACTTTTGATAGAAAGCAATTTTTTAAAGTGTTAAGCTGGCTTTGAAGCCTGTGGATTGATTCTTGTTTTTAAAGAACATTCTGGTAGAAATAGCACTCGAGGAAAAAATACCTTTACTAAGCTACTCTCTCCCCTTAGAGCTGTGAGTTCAGTTCTTTGACTTAATATATGCTAGTTTTAATCACATTTTTGGTAAACCAGCCTGGAAGTGGAGGGAGGGAGAAAGGGAGATCATTGTTTGCTTCTGAGCCTTAGTGTCTGCTAGAAATTATTAACTTTTGTTTCACAACGGGGTGTGAATTACTTGGTTGCAGTCAACCATTGTTTTGAAATATATTTTGGAATGTTTCCTTTATGAAAGGTTTTTATTTGCTTCGGATTCATGATTCTGTATTTCTTTCAGCTGTTCACATGTTCTGTTGCTACAGTATTGCTCATTTTTATAATAATGGGTTTAACTAATAACCAGACATTTGTTTCAAAGTACATCTTGAAGTATGGTGAAAATCTAACTCCTGAAAGCTGTATTGGACCAGGATCTCACACATTGTGCATTCTGCTAACAGTGGTCCTGGGATTTAACTTTTAATAGAAATCTTCCATTATTTCCTAGAAATAATTAAATAAAAGATGGTCCTAAATGTCTGCAAGTGTGATAAACATATTTGCGAATGTGATGATTGGGATTGAACTGGTTTGTATCTTTTTAATATGTTGGAAGACAGCAGTTGGTTTTTTCCATTTTGTCTGACCATAGGTGAATAGCTACTGTGGTGGGTTTACCCTGGCTGGGTGCCCGGTGCCCACCCCTAGTC
>VYZX01023425.1:0-15794 GCA_013401335.1 Brachypteracias leptosomus | reverse complement strand
CCTCTTTCCCCTCCCTCTTCTCTTCTTAACTGAACTGTTTCTCAAAATGACTTAAATCAGCAGTGAATATAAGAAACAGGTTTTTTTCTATTGTATGCCCAGGGTATGTGTACTCTGTCAGAACAATCTGAAAATAAAACCAGAAAACTCTTCACATTTGTGCTTTTACTGATATTTTTAGGTAATGCAAATGTTTCCTAAGAAGGTGAAAATGTCTTCCAATTATATTATCAAAGTATCCTGGAATAGTAATGTTGTTCCAGCCAAGTGATCTGATAAACATTTTATTCTTTATTATGGTGACACTGATTATTGACAGTATTTTTGAGGAAGGAGTGGACTTTTGTGTGCTTAACATTTTTAGATCTTAAATTATGAAGTGTAAGGATCATAACAAGCTTAAGGTTTTTTGTAGGACGCCTGCTCAGTCATGGTCACCTGATTAGGTTTTGCTTGGTCAGTGTACTGATGCAACTTGTGAAAGGGTGGGAGTTGGTGTATTTTTGTCTTGAAACGTTTTGCTCCTTGTTGACCTGAATTTGAGAGATCTCAGAGAAAAGTGCTTCTCTCTTCAGAATTTGTGTCACACAGTTAGAGCAACATGGAAAGCTAGGTCACTTGAGGTTCTTACAGTATACTTAAAGAGGAGGACCTTTTATTTGACCATCAGCCTGCCCTGCTCCTTAACCCATTGTTGTCACCTTTGATGCCTATCAGAACCTCTTTTAATGAATTTGACTAAAGAGGTTATTAGTCAAAACAGAAGACAAAGACAATAAAAGAGCTGGTCTATTTTTTACTGTTTCAGTTAGGTTGATTTACCTGGGAGTTGATTGGCTGTGAAAGCCTGCAGTCACCAGCTAACTGGACCAGTGAGGCAAGGTATAAAGAAGGTGGTCTAGGAATGATCATTTGTGACAAGTAATGAGTTGCTTAAATTAAGTCATCCGGTCTTATGAAACTGCCTATCCCTCTTCTCCCACTGCTTCTCTTGCAGTGGCTCAGGTTGCTCATTGAGGCCCCTTGGTGAGTCTGTTCAGTTTGTTATAATAGAGTTGATAGAAAGGAGGGGGATTAACTAGTCCCCCCCAGACATGTAAAGAGTTCTTTGATTTGTTTCCAACCTTACCAAGTTAAATGAGCTCAGGAGAGGACCAGCAAAGGAGCAACACCATAGGTCTGGAACTTGTTGATCTCCTTCAGGGGCAGAGGGATGTTAGTGTGGCTAAGGTGTCCTTTTGAACTGTATGCTTTGATTTAATCAAGCTTGACATAGTTTTCCATATCCTGAGCACCATGGCCACTAGGACTAAAATAAGCATGTGGTTTTAGGAGAGAGAATTGATGAACATTTTATCATTGCTGAGACCAATTCTCCCTGCTTCTGCTTTTGCATTTGCACCAGATCACGTGTCAGACACGCATGGTTAAAGTCAGAAATCTTGTAGAGAACATCCAAAAGAGAAAGTTCGGGTTTTTTTGAGGTTAGTTGAGTTGACTACTTGAAGAGCTTAATAAATAGCAGCTGGAGTACAGGGAAAGTTTCACCTCTTTTGGTGGTAGCAAAATAGTAATTAGCTTAGGAGCTGTAGGCTCAGTACCTTTCTATGCCAATTAGCACTTGTTTATCCAGCGTAAAATCCCCATAAGCGACCTACCCCAGACGATCCTGTAGGTTGGTGGTCAGAGCTGCTACTTGGGATGCTTAAAGCCTGGAGGTTTTGCTTTTCTAATCCATATCATAGAATCATAGAATGAATCATATAATGTTTTAGGCTGGAAGGGACCTCTAGAGATCATCTTGTCCAACCTCCCTACATAAGTAGGGACATCTCTACCTAGGTCAGGCTGCTCAGAGCCCCATCAAGCTTGACCTTGAATGACTCCAAGGATGGGGCCTTCACCACCTCTCTGGGCAGCCCATTCCACTGATCTATCACCCTCATATTAAAGAATTTTTTTCTAATATCCAGCCTAAATCTATCCTTTCCTAGCTTAAAACCATTACTCCTTGTCCTATCGTTACAAACCCTTTTGAATAGTCCTTCCTCCGCCTTTACGTAGGCCCCCTTCAGATACTGAAGTATCAGATATCCCAGGTTTGAACTGCATGCAGGTAAATAGTCTGATCGCTCAGACTCTTTGGGATTAAATTAAAAGTTTCTCTGCCTGGCAGTGACCAGGAATCCTACCTGAGAACTAAGAGAACTTTCTTATGAAGATTTGATTGAAATACTATTTCTAGGGGTGGAGAAAGAGTTGGTTTTGAGTCATAGCATTTTCTAATGAAAAAAAATGTCAGCTGTTAGTGCTCTGGCACTGCTAAGGAGAGTCTTAATAATGTGGTATGTGGAATTAACATAAAACTGGAAAGTAATCCTTATAATTCTGGCTCTGGCCTGATTTTTTTCCCCTCATATCTTGCAAAGGGAAGGTTTAAGAAATTTGGTACATTGTTTTGCCTTTAAAAATACCTACATATAATATATATATGTGGGCTTTTTCAGTTAGTGTATGTGTCAGGTTTTCATACTTGTTCCTTTGGCAGCATACCAGGTAGCCATCCAAAATGCTTCATTAATTCACTAGATAATATATATTTTTTTCTAAATAAATACTGATCTAATGTTGTTTGAGAAAAATAACAAACCTTTTCTAAAAAATTTATGATGGCTTCCCATGCTTTAAATGCATTTTTCTTTTAAAGCCTATTTACAGAAAATGTGTTGGCACATCCTTGCATTGTTCTACGTCGTCAGTGTCAGGTATGTCTTTTATATTACCTTATCCAGTCGGGGCTCCTGTATAATGTGATTTCTCTGTTTTCATATTCTGTGGAGTAGAAGGGTGTGTTGTAGTTCTTACGGAGAGCTGCTGCATTAACATGTTTTTATTTGTAGAATACATGTTTTCTGTTCTGAAATTTTACTTGTCTTGGGCATTCTTACTCATTTTTGTTTGGACAATGGAAAATTAACTGCAGTAAGTGAGTGTTTCAGAATCTGCCGAGCAACTTCCATATCCCTATTTCAAGTAGGATGCTTTGTTTCCAGTATTTTCTGGTTTGTGCTTCCTTTATTGTTTACATTTTCAGCATACAAAAACTTAAAAGTTCTGCCTGTTTCCCTAGATTTCAGTGAGAATTTGTTCATATTTTGATCACTTTAGCTGACCTTTGCAGAGATAAAGTCCTTATTTTGGAAGCACTTTTTTTGTAGTGTGTTTATAAAACTGCCATTATTTATGTTTTTAACAGGTTAACTACCATGCTCGGAATTACCATCTCACTCCATTTACTATTGTTAGTATTATGTACAGCATCAATAAGACACAGGTCAGTATTTGGTGTAAGGCTGCGTCTGAGCAGTGAAGGTTACCACAGCACATGTACATTGACATCTTTAACTCCTTATGTAACTGGTGATTAGAAACATGGCCATTATAAGGGTTTGTTATTTTTACGGTTGCAGAAATGTTTCAAAGTCATCATATTAATTTTGGATTAGGTAGTATTTAGTGGGAAAGATTTGCAGATATTAGAAAACAAAAGGTCCCTGAAATTATTTTTTTTTTAGTAGTATTCTAATAAATAACTAATCTTTATGTAGATAAAGATATTATCCAAATTAGTACTTCCAAAGATAATACTGCATAATTTTCCAGTTTTGCAGGGAAGCAGCAGTCTTGAAACTCAGATAAGAATACTACAAGAAACGACTTTCTGGATTTCTTATGGATATGCTTGAACATCTCAAGTTCATTTTGTCCATAGAAAATGGTGTTAAGTTTATATTACAGAGTATTAACAGTGACACATATGCCTCCAAAAGTGTTGATAACTGTTTGAAATTATTGAAGAACAGAAGATTCTTCAGAATTGAAGGGTTAGCTGTCCCCTGAATTTGGTCATAGTGAAGTTTAGTCGTAGAATTGTAGCCCCAAGTGGTCTGAATTTGCTGGAATTTTATAAAAATTAGTAAGATAAAAAGATTTTCCACTTTAATGTTGCATGAATCAAAATATGTTGCATATTTCAAAACACAGGGTCCAAGAGCTCTCTGGAAAGGAATGGGCAGTACTTTCATTGTTCAAGGTATAACCCTGGGAACAGAAGGTATCATCAGTGAATTTACACCCTTGCCAAGGTATTGCATGGGTTTTTTTAGGGGTTCTAGCAGACTGGTCATCACCTGTTTGTTCACTTATATTCAAAGTCTTAGAAATGTAAGGTTGTTTGAAAAAATGACATCATTAAAACTGACATTGAACATGTGCTTTCAGCACAGTGTGGTTGTTTTGGCAAAGATAGCCTTGTGGTTAATAAATAGTGAATAATTCTTTATGGGAACTTTGTATGTTTGGTATGTCTGCCTACAAATAACAGAGCAATTGGTCTTCAGTATAATTCCACTTGAATAGAGAAATTCCTAAGTTTCATTTTGTATTTTGTTTTGTATTGTGTGGTATTAGCAAATACCATGTCGAAAGTAAAAAGTTCTTGTCTCATTAATCTAAATCCAAAAAACTTACACAGCTAATGAGCCAGCACTGACATCCTGCTGAACATTTTCACTGACTTTGGTAGGTGAGAGAAAAGTGACCTGCGTTAATAAGTGAGAAGACAAGGTAACTAAAGTCTATGTGGCTGTCAGTTTTGTCTTCTGACCTTCTTTACCAATGACTAGGTGTACCTTGTTCAGTATTCACATAATAAAAGGAATTACAACTATAAAAGAGTGACTTTATTTAAAGAGATACCCTTCTACTTCACTGTGTTCATCTGCAAGTATAGTAGTTTAGTAATATTTTTTTATTTTGATCTGTGACTCTGCCTGCTTTTTATACTACACTGTAACTCCAGGATTATGGTAAAACATTGTAATGTCTTTCTGCTTTGAGACTCAAGTCTGATAAAGAATTTTTGTCTGAAGACTTTTTATCAATGTATTGTCTTATAATGGCCCAGAGCTAATAGTAAGGACTGACTAGTGTAATAATATATATTGTCAGTTTTAGTACAGGTATTTTAAGAGTAAACAGATTGTGTGAGAGAATTTATTACATAAGGTAACTAAAACTTTTAGTGAAATGCAAGGAGACTGTGGGATAAACAGAATTTAGGAAAAAAGACAACAGTTACAGGGCACACAATGACGCAAGTAAAATAATAAAGTCTTGGAAAATAGGCAGCAAGGAGTTGGATTTAGGGCTGGTTAAGATTGAATTGACCAGTTGGCTTGAGAATCAGGTTAGTTTTCAGAAGAGGTAAGTGCCTGGTTTTGATGTGTGGATGCAGACCAAGTACTTACGGGTCATGGAAACTGATCTGGTTTTAAGGATAAGAAATATTGTCAGGCTGTATCAAACTACTGTTATGATGTATGCATACTAATAAAAATAAGTCTTTGCAGGTTCTGGCATTTTTCAAAAATGTTAGCAAAAGCATTTCATACTTAAATTGTGTGGAGTATATAAGCTTTTTGGTCAGCTTCATTTCATATGTAACTGAAATTCCCAGGCATACACTTCCCTCCAGGTGTTTTGTGTTCTTGTTTTTAAATACTGCTGTAGGGGATGCTTACGCTCATAAGATGTGATAGTTCTGATTTCTGTCCAGTGTGAGCAAGGATTTTCTTCTTGTGGGCCAGTTGTTCAGTAGTTGAAAAGTAAACTGGTGCTGCTTCCAAAAGAATCCTTTCTGCTCATTTCTTCCTCAGTGCTACTGCCATCCTTGTGCCAACACAGTATGTGAACAGTCACAAAATAAGCTGTACTGGGGAAGTGATCTGGCTAAAATGGTTGTCTTGTATGTGCACCACACCATGCAGTTTTCTCTCAGATGGTCTCCCTTCCTTTTTAATGGTAGCATGCACATTTGGGCTGTCACAGAGAGGTGCAGGTTATTGCTTTTAGCAGCAGTGTCAGCAAATTTGACTTAAGAGGTTATTAAAGCTCTAAAGGACACAAGGAAGTGAGATGTTCATTTCAAATCTATATCATAATGTTATAAAACAATCCCTTTGTTGTAGGGGAGGGGTCCAGAAATGCATCTTAACACTGTATAGCTTATTTTTAAAAATGCATAATCTAGTGTGTCCGACATTTTAGACAGAAATACCTTTACCTCAAGGCTAGATGATTTACCATATGTGTGGTAAATGCATTTGGTATTTGAATGTTATCTCGAGCTAGGTAGGATTACATTTTCTTTCAAGTGGAGTGTAGTTAATGTTTACTCTTCATATTTTGGAATGTCTAACTAGGAAATAACACTTTAAGTGGACTTTTTTTTTTTTTTTTAAGTCACCTTTGTGATAAAAACATGGTTTTTTTTCTGTTTTACCAGGATATGCTAAAGACTGGCCATAAGACAAAAGACTTGAATTAAGTCTGTACAGAATTACAATGCACCTTCCAGTCTGATCTATTGTACTTGATTTGGTCTTGTTTAGCTGTGGCAGAAGGTGATTTAGGTTTTCAGGAGAGAAACGATGACTAGGTAAACATAAACTGAAAGGTCAGAAAAAGCATAACCAAATCAAAACATAATTAAAAAATATATGTTGATAAAGGAAACCTACTGATTTTAAAATAATCCAGTAGTCCCTAAAAATGGCTTTAAGAGTTAGTACATGAGGATGCAAAATAAAAGCAAAACACTAAATCCCAGTAGCTGTGAGAGCCACAGACACCGTATTAATAATAAAAAGCTGTTTTTAATAGAATATCTAACAGGCCCCAATAACTTCTGGAGGTTAAGTATGCTTTATTAAATGTGTCGCTGATGTGTCTTTCCACTATGGGAAATCCTGCAACATAAACTGATAGTGGAACACCAATACGAAGTCTGGGTGTTCACACTCATGGAAGAAATGCTTGCGAATAACGTGTTCTGATCCGTATTAAGGGAAATACTTTTCTTTTTAGGGAGCTTTCACATAAATGGAACCTCAAGCAGATAGGTGGACACCTTCTACTCAAAGGGTAAGTATAGCACATGGTATTACCTAATGTCTTCTTATCTAAACAACTACTAAATGTACCTCAGTTTAATCTGCAGCTATGGTTACTTGACAGGGTGAAAATAGTCACTTTCAAATTTTGATTTTTTTGAATGAACTTGATTGCATAAACCACTTTCACAGATTATTTTCTCTTATTAAATCTTTGTGTCTGTATGCAACCTGATTAATTTAAAAGGTCAGATTCTTTTAGCAATTAAATTATGATACCTGGGAGACTTGGGTTAGTCTGGTCCATGGAAATAGAATTTGACAGAACTTCAGACTGAAGTTTATCCAACTTTGTTGATGTGCATTTTAATAATAGAGTTGCAGTTTGTTAATTTTCCCTCAGGCAAGACTTGGTAGATAGCTTTATCAACTTTCAGGTGTATATTTGGCTAAAGTTATGTTGTTGTCATGACCTTAATCCTTATCTTGTTAATTTTTACAGTTTAACACATGTGATAGCAATGCCTTTTTATTCTGCAAGCCTGATTGAAACTGTACAGGTAACATACATATATTTACAACATTTAAAAAAATAATGTTATTCTCTTCATAGATTAGATTATGTGGAGAAGTGAGGCTTTGGCTTTGGATTCAAGTTTTATGTTGCAGTAGTTGCATTTGTTTTGCTTGAGGCTGTATGACTTAGGAACTGAGATCAAAAGTATTTACTGTGATGGGTATGTTAGTCGCACTATCTGTCTAAATCTAGAATTAGAAAGGACATTTAATATAGGTAGTTGGAATATATTGTGTATGAAATAAGGGCAAGTTATATCTTTATGTTCTAGCAGATAAACCATAAACAGGTTTTTCTCATGCAACGGTTTTAAAGGCTTGCTAGGCAAGTTGTTGCAATGACCATGTTCCCCTATAACAACTATAAAGCTTTTCCAGTGCTTCAGCTTTGTTTTGCTAACACACTGAACTCTACTATTTCAGTACTGCTTTCATTTGGTCAACTTTTTGTTTTTAAATTTCATCTGGTTCTTCCTTAGCCATGAAAATAGGTATCTGGACCTGTCACTTAGACAGGTAGATAGAACAGCTTAACTCGTTCTTTAATGTACAGAGTAACCCATAGCACTGTATTGAAGATTGCCTTTCAGCAAGTTGTTGAATCACTTTTGGGAGAAACAGACAGAGTTTAGCTATGCAGAAGTGGTCCAGGATGGTTCTTTCAGCTGCCTCTATATAATAAGTTGCTTTTAATTAACATGATGGTATCTTTGTATATCTGGTGGAACACTTACTCTAAAGGTAGAGTGGAGGGTGGTACAGCATAGTCATTCTCATGTCATTCAGTCATCAAAATAATCATTTTCTTTCATAGCACAGACAGGTTGTAAGTGCTATTCAGACTGATTTAGATCCAGCTGTTTAAACCTACAGTTAACTGCTGGTATATGTCTACAAAATGATGCTTTTTCTGTGGAGAAGAGGCAAACAAGACTAACTTCTACAGTTTCTTAGGTACAGCATGTACTTCAGAGACAGTTACTCTTAAGAGACAGGATTCTGCTCTGTGCAGAGGATCAAAACTTAAAGAAGCCATAAGGTACTTGAAAGGCTGTTCCTTCTAAACTCACCACATTATGGGCTAACAGGACAGGTGATATTAAATGTCTATGTTTGAGAGTGTGTAAGTAGAGTCCCAACAACAAACTCAATTCTCTAAAGTTACTTTGTACTTAAAAAACCCTCTTCCTCTCCTGTTGAATTAGTTTGGAAATAATGTTCCATAAATCCACCTGAGTGGATCTCTTAAGTTTGTGGAAGCTTTGGGAAGATTTAACTGGTCTCAAACTGGTAAGCTGACTGAGGAAGCTTCTTTATGTCCTGAGGAATGGGTTCACCCAGAGCGTGCTGTAATCCTGGAACTAGAAACAGTGGTAGAACACTATTCATGGTTCTTGAGTTCATAACAGGCCACAGAATGGAACGTTGTATTCAGGTATCTTACTATCANTCAGACAGACCCACTACACATCTTATTCAGGTGTTTTTGTCTGAAAGGATGTTATCTGTGTTGTTGGACAGGGGGACATATTTACCAATAAATGATAAAAGAGAACATGATTTAGAGCCTGTCTTCTGTTTGCAAAATAAGTAATGAAGTTTATTTGCTAGAAAGCAGCTTAATAGGAAACCAGTTAAAAAGCCAAAAGAGCATCTCCCACTGCGTTTTAAACAGGTGATCATCTCCATAAAGCACTGCTTATGAAAATAATTCCACTGAGATATGAGGGGTTTTAGACTTAGTAAGTTAGTTGTGTGCAAATATTTTACTGAAGAGATTTGTATGTGCTCTATGAAATATATTCTCCACATTGAAACACCATGAGCTTTCTTATTAGAAACACAACAAAGATAATGATAGCATTTGTGAAGATTCTATTTATGATGTATTAATCAGTGCAGGGAGGCAGCTTGGCTATGAGGTTTTCATATTCCTGTGCTGCAAGAGGTCAATGACCGGTAACAAACTATAGAATTTAAAAATTGTGGGATTGTTACTAACTGTTTTGTGTTAACTTTGATTGTCTTTATTCTGATAAACCATGCTGTTCAGTATTAGTTTGACACACTTCTCCAAGTAAATATATTTCATCTAAATAACTGTGAATTGTAGAAATTTGTCAGCTGTCATATTACTGGTTTTGTCTTTAACATTTCAAACCACGTGGTGGCGTGTTTGACAAAAGCAAACACGGTTTTGAAGTGTGGTGACTATGATGAAATGAGGGAGAAGAGGATTCAGGCGGTGTTATGATGCTTGACTTGTACTTAAAGTTTGAAATGGTGTTATATTCATAAGTATTTGAACTAATTTCTCTTCTGTGCAGACTGACCCTGATGGCTTTGCAGGCTGTTAGTCCTTCCCCAGAGTACTAGGGAATATGCTGGTGGTTTATCCTGGTATGAGGTCAGGACACAGCCAGCATGGACTCAGAGACTTGGGTATTGAGGAGAACTCCCAAATCCTGAATTTTAGATGTAACAGAGATGATAAAACACTGCATTTGTATAAGCATTAGGAGAGGAATCAATGTCTTTAGGTTAATCCTGCAGCCACAAGTGGAGTATAATGAAGTAAATAATTACTAAGTGAATTCTTTATTTTAATTACATTAACAAAATAGTTACCTCTTTTTTAAGAGGCAGCATTGGTAGAGACAGCTACTTTAGATTCAGATAATGGAATAGAAATGTTCAGAGCTGAACCTGTTAAATTCGTAATAAAAACGATCTTTCAACTCAACTTCAGTTGTGGAAGTCTTTATTATGCACATTCAAGTTCAAAGACTAGAGATACAGTCCTTAAGTAAAAGGACTTTTAATAAATACTTTTAATAAGTACTTTCTGACATTTTGCTCCAGAAGTAAGTGTTTTCAGTACTTGACTGTTCTGCAGACTGATACTTTCAGCAGTAGTCTGAAAGTTGAATTTCTTTGGTAGTAACACAAATAACTGGAATGTACATAGAAAACTCTTTAAGTTGGGTTCATTTTTTAAAAGCAAGTTTATTTAGTGCTATCAAAAGTGTTAGAGCAAAGAATTTATATCAACATAGCTGTGTAAATATGATAGCATGCAAAAGTTCAGCAGTGATAAAGTGTCAAAGTGGGTGTCAGCACAGTTATGAAATGCGCAGCACAAATTGTAACTGTTCCTTTGTGCTTGTAGAGTGAAATAATTCGAGACAACCCTGGTATTCTGGATTGCGTGAAAGAAGGAATTGGCAGAGTTGTAGGTATGGGAGTACCCCATAGCAAACGTCTCCTTCCTCTGATGGTCTTGACTTTTCCAACTGCTCTACATGGAATTCTTCACTACATCATCAGTTCCATCATCCAGAAGCTTGTTCTGTTTGTTCTGAAAAGGGATAATTCCCACAGCCTTCCAACTGAGAGCTCCACTTCTGTGCAGAGCATGCTGGATGCATATTTTCCAGAACTTATTGCTAGCTTTGCTGCTAGCCTTTGTGCTGATGTCATGCTTTACCCACTGGAAACAGTTTTACACCGCCTTCATATTCAAGGAACGCGCACAATAATTGACAATACAGACCTTGGCTATGAAGTGCTTCCAATCAATACTCAGTATGAGGGAATGAGAGACTGCATAAATACAATAAAACGGGAAGAAGGAATGTTGGGTTTTTATAAAGGTTTTGGAGCTGTTATAGTACAGTATACCTTACATGTGGCAGTTTTACAGCTTACCAAAATTATTTACGCAACACTGCTTCAGAACGTTTCTTAATCTGTTCAGGTGTGCATTTAGCACAGTGGACATGACATACTAAACTACTTGTTTAAAATGTCTTAGAAAATGAAGTTTGAAGAATCCACTCTTGATTCTTCTTATACTGTAAAAGAACTTGTTTTGAAAATGGGGATATAGATACCTAAGTGTAATTATAGTACTGTTTCAATGTAAAATTATAGACACAAATATAATGTGCAGTCCTACAGAAGGAAACTGGATTTCAAATGTGGTTGGAGTGAGGATTTACCTTTTCTCTTACCAGTTAACTGGCTTAAGGAATGGATATGAAATCTTGATACCTGCTTTATAAACATCACATCTGATACTTAATTTAGACCGATAGCCAGTTCAAAGGAGCAAGTTGTGAGAACTTGCAAGCGGGAGACTGATGAGTTTACTGGTCTTTTTAAAATGTTTTCAACTTCACTGTTAATGGAGCTGTGAGCAAAATGGAAACTATGAAAGTAACTTGAGTAGACATAAATGTCATAATTTACAGGTACATAGAAGACTTCTTTGCTGCGGTGTAGCAGAAGGTGATGAAGAGGAATCTTTTGCTTTGTACAAAATAAAAACTTGGGTTTGTGCAAAGTTGCACAGAATGCAGATCTGTATGTCTTGCAGTTTGCAAGGTTTGTAGTAACTAAAGTGCGTGGGTAAAGCAGGTTAGAATCTGATGTGTGCATGCGTAAGTGCCATTTTTAGTTGACTTTCCACTCAAAATTTCAGGGTTTAGTTTTACTCTAGTACTTTGTGTAAGAGTAGAATAATCTTACAAATGTATTAGTGTCAGTGTTCAAAGTATATAGAAACCAGAAAAAATTAATTGGCTATTTCTAGAGTTTCTGTTTTGTTAGAGTGTACACAATTATCTACTTAATATTTAGCACTGGTGTCCTTCATTTAAAGTCTCTGCTGGATTGTTTATTTTGTGAGCAAAATTAAGTCTGTTTATGTGTAAGCAAACTACTGAAATGTACCATTTTTTCCTTCTTCACCTAATAAATCAAGACTTCAGTCTGATAATGTGTTCTGATCCTTCTAAATAACTTAGTCCTTGGTTTCATCAGTAACTATTATGAAAGTTGATGGGGGGAATTATAAAGCGTGTGGAGAGTCACTTTTGAATTATATAAGAGGTTTTTGCCTTTTCCATTCTTTCATGTGGTAAGTTTATCTCTGTGAATACTGTAAATTGATGTGCATTTTTATCATTAATCATTTTATCATAGTTACCACTTACAGAAAGTAGTTATGGCAAAATAATGAAAACATTGCTACTCGTAAGTTCTGGCTTCAAATCATTCGCAGGTCTACTTTGCTATTATTAATCTAACTTTCATGTATTTTAAATGCATAAGTCTTCAAATGGAAAGTATATTGAACTTGGGAACTGTTTTTATTTTGAAAGACTGTTAATTCAAAATTTTATGTATAGAATGAAAGCAATGAAATAAAATGAGAATTCAGTGTAAATATTTTTGAAGTAATTCACTGAAAAGGCATGTAAAGGAATCTTGATTCCTGTCTTATATTTTATTGTATAGACTTCCAAGTGGCATTTTCAAGTTTCTCAACTTTCCTAAGTGCAAGGACATGTTGAATTAAACTGCATGCAAGAACTTGGATAAAATACTCAATTACTGGTTTATATTTTTTAAGTTTCTATGAGTATGATGAGAGCCATATCAGAGAATTATTCAGATTGGAAAGAATCTTGGCAGCTTGTCCAAATTCCTGCTCTAAGCAAGGACAACATTCATTTCAGACCAGATTTTG
The DNA here is from genome assembly GCA_013401335.1 of Brachypteracias leptosomus. Classification (NCBI taxonomy): domain Eukaryota; kingdom Metazoa; phylum Chordata; class Aves; order Coraciiformes; family Brachypteraciidae; genus Brachypteracias; species Brachypteracias leptosomus. Next base: position 2,732 of record VYZX01023425.1, on the reverse strand, counting down.
CAGGCTCTTGTGCAGTTGTTTTTAATTCTTTTAGTACATAAAGCAGGCCTTTTTGAAGGTGTTATGTTCAGCTGAAGCCAACTATTCCGTCATGTTTGCCTTGAAGCAGTAACTAAGTACATGTTGGAGACTGATACTTGCAGATGTATCAGGGAAGGTGGGCAATAACGTTTTTCTAAGAATAAGATTCTAGAGAAGGTGTTTTTGCTATATGAAATGGAGGACATGCCTTTATAGATTCTGCAAGAGGGAAGATATTTTGAGTTCTTGGAACTGCAAGATATTTTGCTAGAATATTAACTGGTGCAAATCACTCTTGCTTTCATTGCTGAGTTTCACATTTCTAATTTGTGCCAGAGTCTCAGAACTGGAACTTCAGGCAGAGTAAGAAGGCTGTCAATTTGCAGCTCTTCTGCAGTGGAGAAGCCATTTGCTTTGGGCTATTCTTTTTTGGCCCTTTTCCCATGAGTTAGAATGAACATGTTCTGATTCTTCATGTATACTTGCTTTACCTTCCAAAACAAGTTAATACTCTGCGTTGTCCAGAGTTGCTATTTTGCTCATGTGTGCAGAGTTGCTATTTTTCACCATGTGAATGTAAATGAATGTGAGGTGAAAAAAACTCTTTGTTAGTCTTTTTAATCATAGCTGTGCTGTTAATGTATTTCTGGTTTTCATTGGGATCTTAAATCTAGGTATACAATTTTTAGCTTGAGAAAGTGATCAATAGGTGGCTTTAGCAGGAACAGAAACTACAAAATGCTGAATTGCTGTGAAAAGTAATTTTTTAAGTTTCTGGAATATGAAAAGTTCTTATGCACTCTATTCTTCCTGATACAAACTTAATTACTTTTTTGTACATTGTTCCTCTGACTTTTTTTTTTTATTTTTAAAGAAGAAAACTGATTTCAAGTAGATAAATGTTACTGAAGAACGACATACTCGGTGTAGTCTTCCCGCTCAGTGAAAAACTACTCTGCTTCTTACCCATGCCTCTTAAAAGGAAAGCCTTGAGGTGTGATAACAGACAGTAGACTAGGCAGGAAACTTTAAGATGTGAAGCATGCTGGAAACCATTGCAATTATCTGCCTGTGTTATTGCACAGGCTGCCTTGTAGATCAGACTTGACTTTTGATTGTGTTAGAGGTTTTAGATCTAGTGTTGATGCGAATACTGCATTCTTACCATGGTTCCACCTACATTCATTCCTGTTAGTGTATCTGCTTTGGGGCGCACATGAGTTGATCTAGGTTTGAGTCATGTCTGTAATACTTGAGATGTATAGTTTACAGATTTATGCAGAATTCAATATCAAATTACATGCTTTTCCTAGCTTTTCTGAATTTATCAGCAAGTTCAGAACAAGTATGTAAGCTAATGTACTTCTTGCTGCTTGTTCCATCAGAGATGGTCATTCAGCTGAGTACATACCTTCAGCTATAAACATAATCAATGCACATGATGTAAGTGAGGCCTGTCTGCTTTAATATACAACTTCTTGCTGTGTTCTAAGATTATTTTTTTTTTAATAATAATTCAGGGCTGACAGTGATCGTTTTCAAAATATCTACCCTTTCAACAATACTGAGAAAAGGTCACACACTAAACTTTTTGACAAAATGGTTGTTGCTAAGAGATTTGGAAGTATCATGTAACAGCAGCATTCCCTCATCTGCATGAGAAGAGAGGTGGTAGCAAAATGTGAATAAACCATTTGTCCAGGTTTTTTTTGTACGATGCAATGTGTATCTCCATCAGGGGCAGAAAAAACTAAGATCTTTGTTTAATCAAGAACTGATGGCCTCTGTGTTTTAAAAGCAAATCTGATTTGAAGGAGTTGGATAAAGCTGTATTTTCAGACTTCCTTGGATGGAATAAAGATAATTTTCTCTTTACCTTCAACATTTTAGCCTTTCCACAGACAGTTTGGCAAATAGTGACCAAAATTTGAGGGTGGGAAGGAAGCAATCTTGAAAATAGACTGTAGAAACTGCCCAAAAATGCAGAGAAGTCAAGGATTAATGTTCTTGATTGCAACAAATAAAATAAAGATGTTAAAATGTTAGTATTTATGGAGGATTTCATTTGGAAGTCTGCCTTTCTTTCAAAAGGTGTTTTTAAAATTGTTAAAATCACAAAATATTTTAAGCCTAACATATCCATTTTTTCCCTTGATATTTAGTCCTCTCAGCTTTTTCAATAGGAAAAAGAAAAGCCATGTACATCTTCCCTTCAAACCAAGGCACCTATCATACAGCAGACTAATGCTGCAGTTAGAGGATTTTTATTATTATTATTTAGACTGCCAATGAGTTGGCTGCAGTACACATTGCCTGTGGCAGCAGGATCTGGTTCAGATGCTGTATCACTCCTCTGTTGTTTCCAAGAATAGGGGCAGAATGTGGCTTGCACTCACCAAAGTAATAAGATCAAAGTGGGTGATTGAGCTGTTATGTGAAATTCTGAGTCTTATTTCACAGGCTTAAGCTTAACAGTAAGGCAAACCCAGAACAAAAGGACTTGTTGGACAGTACTTTGTTCTGCTTAGGCGATTCATGTATTTCATAGAATCATAACACATTGGGTTGGAAGAGACCTTCCAAGGTCATCTAGTCTACATCCCCTGCAGTCAGCAGCGACATCTCTAATTAGATCAGGTTGCTCAGAGCCCCACCAAGCCTGATCTTGAACGTCTTCAGGGATGGGGTCTCGACCACCTCTCTGGGCAACC
>VYZX01023424.1:21486-35593 GCA_013401335.1 Brachypteracias leptosomus | reverse complement strand
TGTATCCACAATTACATTTCAAATGTTTCTTTAAGTATTTTCCAAACAAAATATGTTTAACATTCTTTTTCCTCCTCCAAAATATAGGCAGTTTTGAATCTCATTTGTCAGTACATTTATTATTCTGTTTCATTAGGCCTTTTACTATCACCAAATCATTTAGAGAACAGGATTCATTTGTGGAACAGGAACAATCAGCCAACAGAACGGGTACTGTTTCAAGAAACTGAACAGCCTCTATAAGACTCCAGGTTTTCTTTTTCTTTCTAATCATTTGAGGAAAGGAGAAGCAGAAGGAGCCATAAGACTCCTGAAGGAATTTATACAGGCAGAGACAACATATTAAAATTCCAGAAAAACATTTACTGACTGAAGAATCCAAATCAGCTTAATGAAGCTCACCAACTTCAATGGATTTTAAATGTGGCATCTAAATATCCTCTTACTTTATGTACAATCAGGAATCCTATCAAGAATTACATATTTACTCACTTGTGTCTTCAGAAGTCTTGTAGATTTGCTTTGGAAGAGAATATTCATTTGAGGATTCTCAGAGCTAAATATCTCTCCACCAATAAGGGAACTTACAGCAGGGAAGTTATAAATATTGTTTAAGGTCAGAATATATGTATTAAAAGACAAAGACAGATGTAGCAAAAGGAACTTTTACACTTCCTGGTATAAAGCATCATAAATATGATCCCCATAAACATCATTTAAGCTTTTTCACAGAAAAACAGAGGTTGGAAGAGAAACCATCTGTCCAACTGCCTGCTAAAGCACAGCTAACTTCAAAGAGAAATAAAGTTGCTTAGGCCCTTGTATGTTCTACTAATTTTCTTGATAAGCATCCCTGTAGTGTGGCACACATTATAACATCTCTCTTTCCCCTCAGACAACATTCTTTAATAATACAGTACATGGTCTTGGTGCATTCCTTGCTTTTTTTGTAAACACAAAATCTGAAGAAGATCATAGCAACAATAAAATTAATTATAGTATAGGTGAGAATCATAAGTGAAAGTAAAGAATGTTTTAATTAGGAAAATTGAAAAAGAAGGAGCATATAAACACAAAATATATTAAAAAAACACAATTTTTTTTTTTTTTGCTTTCCATTTATTTTGTTCCCCTTCTCTTTTCCTGAGTAATGACTTTTATGCAATAAATAAATATCTATGGATATTTCTGTAATGCTTTTGATCTTACTAATAGGACATCTTCCACTGTCCCAGAAAAACTACAACACAAATAGTATTATTCACATGTTGAGACTAATTCCTTGGTTAGTGTTCTTACAGCCACTTCCTCCTAAAACATTAGAATTATGTGAACTATGGATACACTGACTCACTATCTACTCATAATTTTCCCCTTGGCAACATCTCTCTCAGTTATTGAGATTGTAACTGATGCCTTTGTATCATACAGAAGATGCAGAAGGGGCACCATGGATCACAAAGCTCTTTCCACATAATAACTGATCATTTTCAAAACTGTCTTTGAAGCAGGATGAGTTTATTCTCATAGTAAGAGAGGTAAAAATTTTCCAGATTGAAATTTTGCAAGACAGTTTACAAGCCAAAGAATCTCTCTTGTGTTGACTCAGGAGTCTCAGGGTGTTTGTTCTCCATTCATCCTGTGTTTGGAAATTGCACATTCCTTAGCCCAGAGCTCTGTCTCTGCACAAGGTTTACACAAGAGAAGTGCTACTTGGAGAAAATAATTTTATCTCCTAGAAAGTTCTTATATGATAGAATCATATAAGAGTTTGGGTTGGAAGACACCTTAAAGGTCATCTAGTCCAAATCCCCTAAAATGAGCAGGGACGTCTTTAACTAGATCAGGCTGCTCACAGCCCAGCCCAATCTGACCTTGAATGTTTCCAGGGATGGAGCATCTACCACGTCTCTGGGCAACCTGTTCCAGTGTTTCACCACTCTCATTGTAGAAAATGTCTTCCTTATATCTAGTCCAATATCTACCCTTCTTTATTTAAAGCCATTACCCCTTGTCCTATCACTACATGCCCTTGTAAAAAGTCCCTCCCCAGCCTTCTCGTACGCCTCCTTTAGGTACTAGAAGGCTGCAAGAAGGTCTCCCCAGAGCCTTTTCTTCTCCAAGCTCTCAGCCTCTCTTCACAGGAGACGTGTTACATCCCTCTGACCATTCTTGTGGTCCTCCTCCAGACCTGCTCCAACAGGTCTATATTTTTTCTGTACAGAGTGTGCCCTATCAGAGAGTTCTACCACTTGCTGAGGGAAACTAATCACACTTTTTTCAACTGAACATCATGCACTGCATGTTCAAAGAAACTGCTCAAGAACACAGACAAATTGTCACAGGATAACATTATTGTATTAAAAAAATGAACTTTTATGTTCTTGTTTAAAATCTGGTCTTGATTAACACTCCTGTAACAACCACACCATCCACAGCCAGCAAAACAAATCTCATTGTCAATGTAATGACCAAACCCCTTAGGTTGATATATAACATGCTACAGAGAAATGAGTAACACATCACCGTGAAAAAATACATGCAGCAGGCAGAAGCTTGCATGCATGAACTACAGGAAACTAAGTTTTAAAGCCATGTACGTGAAAAATTTTCTCCAGAAAAAAAACACCACAACAACAAACAAAAACCAACAAAGAGAATACTGACAATTTTATGCTGGTAACTAGCTATCTCATCCTTTAAAATTAAAAAAATCAACCAACAGACTTTTCCTCTATTTTTTCTACAAATGAATAAGTTATTTTACTAGGACTTGTTTATGAAACATTCCCCTATTACCAGATCTCTTCACATCGGTAAAGAAATTAAAAATTGTTCTAAATAAGGATAACTTTTTTTGGTATGTTAACGTTGCCTATATGAAGATGTTCGTTCTTTGGAGTTTCTAGGTATCATCACAACCACTTTCTTTTCAGTTTCTGCAGTTTTCTGTTCTCATATGTGTTCAGCTGCAGAACTAACCAACCACTTGCAAGGTCACTGTTCTCTCCACTTTGAATGTGCTCACACAAAAGTAGGACAGATAGCATGATCTGGAATTGCCCTGAATAGGAGGGAGAACAGGGGGCAACTGGCAGTGATAAAAGGGAAAAGAAAATGTGTGGAAACATAGCCCATGTTGGGAAGCATGAAGCCCTGGCAGCCAGTCACTAGATGCAGCAAGGAGAAGGGAGTGGTCAAGTTCAGGATTAGCATCAATATTTTCAAATGCAATTTTTTTGTTGTTGTTGTTTAAATATTCTAAGAACTCAAAAGTTAGAAACTTAGAAAGACAAGCTACTTTAAAAATAATGACTGAAGTTTCTTTAAAAAATATATTCATGGTACATTATAGATGAACATAAATAAAAAAGAACCATAATATAAACATATAACTTTACATCTATCTTAGAGAATATGCTTAGATATCAAACATGTTCCTTGAAGTCTTTTCTGATCTTTATAATGATGTCCCCTAATGAAGAAAACCGAAAAGCTTGTTTTACAGGAGACCTGAAAGCAAATGAATCTCTGAGGCTGTTTATATAAATTGCTATCTGATATGTGTCAAAGAATACACAAAAGGAGAGATGATGTTTAATGCAGACACTCTTTCAGGGATAAATCGGGCTACTTTGCCCATTGGAAAGTCTGTTTCAGGGAGAAACTTTACTGTGCCTGAATCAATAGACATAAATGCAGTGCATTTCTGCCTCCTATACAATCATATTGACCTCTATTCAGAACTTCTTTATCCCTTTTCTTTCATTTCTGGTTTATACTAATTTCTTCTTTCCTTTTTTGTTTGAATGTTTACATTCAACTAAGGATTTTCCCCTATATTTATCAGCTGTACTTGATCTAAAGCACAAGAAGCAGCAACATATAGTCCTTGGTCATTCAGAAAGTCTCATTAGCTTGTTGATTGTCTTCAACACTTTTGAGAGGAGGTTTCATTACCATGCAAATAGAAACAGCTTCTTTATTCAGACAGACTAATGTTTAGTGTTCTATGAATTATGTCATACAACAATTAAACTCATCAAAAGGTACAAAGCAAACAAGAATCATTTTGTACAAGCAAGGTATTATTGCAACAAAGGATAATGGGGGGAAAGATAATGTTTGCTGTCATCTCTAAGTTGCCACTGGTTTTAGTATAATAAAGCTTAAAAGTTCAAATTCATGCCACAACAAAAAGCACAAAACTATTCATTTGGGATCACTTGTTTGCATATGTTTCTTTCTCTAGAAGAATTCATTTCACATGCTGTTAACAGTAATGCACAAGGCATCCAGTACTGTTGTTTCTAGAAGATTGGGCCATTATTCATTTTGGCCCTTGAGGAATAAAGGTCAGGCCTAAGCTAGAACAACAGATAAATGAATCGTCAATCCACTGAGAATGTACCAGGGCAGAGGAAATATCAGCTGACAAGTTGACACAGTCAACTCCTAGACTGGTATGATATTTACACAACCTACTTTAGGGAGATTTTAATTGGGCTTTTCATTTATGTTCTCTGAAATGCTGTATTAACTTCTGTATTATCCTCGAGCATTTAGGGACCATAGCCTTTTAATTATATGCTTAGGTTATAGACCCTCCTCTTTCTACTTCCAAAGCATATAAAACTCCAACTGTCTAGTTGGACAGAAGACAAATAAAAGGGAAACTCTCCCCACTGTGACCTTCATGTGTGACATAGCCCCCACTGTCACCTTCATTTCAGCAAATAAGTGGTTTTCATGGGCTGCAGCTATCTGTGCACAGTCTGTCTGTGTTCTAAGAAAATTTTCTCATTCTGTCATACTGGGAACCTGGCTCCATGTTTGCTGCCTGTTTTTAGCAGTCTCTCTGTGCCACGTGCTCACTGCTTGGCTTGGCTCTTACCCCAGCACTCTACAGCTGCTGCCTGTGGCCCCAGAAGACTTGAGCCTTCCCTCCTTCAGGTGTGCTCCCTGGGCTGCCTCTATCTCCTCATCCCTCTGGAGCATTTATCTAACCTTGTAATTCTCTTTTTGTATGAATATCACATAGAAATGTACAGTACCATATAATCATATGTGCTATATAATCATTTTGTTCACAGGAAAAAAGCAGAGGTGAAACCTTCTTTAAATGTCTGCAGCAATAGAGATTCACAGCTTGTATAAGAACAAGGTAAAAAAAAAAAAGTTTTCTTCTGGTAGGCAAATGTGAATATATATGACAATTTCCAGTTGACATAGAGCTGGGGCTTTTTGGGCATAAAACTTTCTTAGGCCTGGATTACTTTTAACAATCAATGCTGATATCCCATGTTGAGTAAAACGGACATCTAGCCAAGCAGTTTAGTCAGTCATTCAGTTCTGCACTTATTTGATTACCAGAAGGATGCATAGTGATCTCCCAGACACACAACATTAACCTTCAATCAATAATCACTTTAATGGTAGATGGACTCCTATCTTCAGGCCTCTTCCAGCTGCATTACTGTGGAATTGCTATTTGGATAATGACTAATATACTCAATACATCAAAGACTAATTCCTGTTTACACTGGAAGATGCTGCATTACATATTTTCATAGCACAGTCTCTGTCCTCTAGTCATGGACCTTGACAATGACAGGGTTTTGATTACATTCAGAATAGTCTCCACGATGAACAGTGATTTTATACTTGTGGTAATCAGTAAGGCAGACAATGTTTTAAATGCTGTATTCGAAGGAACCTACATATTCTCTGAAATCTGAGTTGCTAGAAAGAGTGTTAGGGGCTGAGCAGATGGCTAGAAGAAATCTAGATGCTAAGCCTTTTCCCTCATATTTTTTCTTCTTTTCCTAATGTAACCAAGATTAAGAAGCCATTTTATAAAAGCTGTCTGGGTAGAAATATAACTTTGTTTTTCACTCATCTTTGTTGAAATACAATGGGAATTCATAGTCAGCAACTATTCGAATTATTTAGAAAATAAATGTTCAGTTATTAGAAATACACCAGATTCAGAAATAGCATTTGAAAGAAGTGTGCATTTTAATGACATTCCAATACAAATGATGTACGATTAAATTACGTTACCAAATTTAGGATGTCACAGAGACTAGTAGAATTCCTTCCCACTAAGTTTTTATGGTTAAGACCTGCCTGACATTCTCTCTAAACCCACATTTACCCTCACTGTTAGGAAAAAAAAAAATAAAAAAAAATATAAAACACCCAAACCAAACAACAACAACAAAACAAGCCAAAAAACAAATGAGGGTTAGCAATAGTTTTTCTTATGCTTAGCTAAAGTGTTGTTTAGCAGTCTGACTTATTAGACATGTAATTAGAAGACTGTAAGTATTAGACAAGGTATTTAGAAGACTATAACACTCTCCCACTGATAAATCATGGGATAACTTATTTGAAAATCACTCCTCCTCTTTGTGAAAGAAAATCCTTGCTAAAACATATATAAAATCTCTATATAAGAGTACATTTTAGGATCATGTGCTAATTACCTAAGGCATCAAAAGCTATACTCTCAATTGCCAAATTGACCCAGTGGGATGCTTAGTCCTTCTGTCAGTAACTTCACTCCTCTAAGCTCAGCCCTGTCTCACAGATGAAAAGAGATGGTTTGCTTAGAACCACCCTTGTCAGTAATATCACCACACAAAACCCAGGATGCACGTGTTTGTTCTGCCAGCTCTCTGTGTTTTTGTCTTCTACACACAAATGCTTTCTACTCACTTACAAAGTCCATTCTCTGCTCACCTTAAGGGGATTTATTCAAATCCAATCATCACCAATTTTGTTTTGCTAACTCACTCTCTCCTCCTTCAAACAATCCTGCCAATTACACCAATTTTGTGCCGCTAATTCTCTGCTTCCTCCAGCCCACACCAAACCCAGTAACATCCCCTCAGCTTACCTTCATCTTTCAGTCTTCACTTCCATGCTGAGGACAAACATCTGTGTTCATCTTCATCTTTTAATCTTCATTTGTTCATCTTTTATTCATCTGTTACAGGAACACTCTTCCTAAGGAACTCTTTTCCAACTGATCAGCTGCTTGTTTTCTTCTTGCTTCTTCTCTCTTCTGTTGCTTCTTCCCACCTGCTTCAGTTCCTACTTCTTTTCAAACTGATTCTGTTCCTGGTTGATCTATCTCTGGCCTTGCCCACCACCCCAACCATGATCACCTGGGGGCAGTTGGGGCCTCAAACAGCTGGGCCAGGTTCTGCCTCTGGAGATTGAAACCACCTGGGGAACAAAACGTTGCTGGGTTGTGACTCACCCATAGGCTAACTCCACTTGGGGCCCACAGCCCAGGCCCCAGCACTTCAATGTTCAACTCCAGCAAAGTTATAGATAAGATGTCATAAATATCCCTGTTTATTACAGTTTAAGAGCTGTTCATCCTTGCTGAAGTGAAGGGTAATTTCCTTTTGACATCACTGGTGCAAAGATTTATTCCTGAATGATTTACATATAGCACAGTCTTATGAGTTCCACTGTAAAAGTGGAGTGTAAAAGTATGAGTTCCACTGCTTCTACCTTCTAGTCTAGTATAGAAACTAAAATTAAACCTAACTTTTCCGCTAATCGGACATCAAATACACACCAACGAAATCTGAAACTTGGGTGAAATTTCATATCACACACTTTTTCACCTGAGCTTGGTATTAAAAAATAAAGAAATAATGTGGGACATAAAGGAGTGAAAAAGCAAAAAAAACCCCAATATTTGCTATTTTCAAACACAGTTGTACAGTAAGAGAAAATTCTAGTCATCATTGTTTTATAGAAACATTCAGGAAATAGATCGAAGTGAAATGAGCAGAAAACTACAGATAATGGCGAGATCACTCTCAGAAGCTTATGGAAGAAGGGTCCTCATTCTGGCTTAGTTACGATCAGAAAACAGCATTTATGCTTAGCTTTTAAAAATATCTTCTTCGGGCTAACAGAATGGGCTATATGCCAGACTTCTCTAATTTTTCAAGGGATGTCACACAAGAAAACAGATCAGATGTTGCTGTTCTCACATGAAGGAAGATAGAAATGTGATTGAATGACAACTGTGGTCTGGCTCAAGTTTAATGACAAAATATTATACATTTCCACCCTAAAGGGTTCCCCACTAAGTCATCCTATTTCTTCCTACTCTTTGACTCAAATATGGTAATACCTTTACAAGTCACTGTTACTGTGCTTCATTCTAACTATTGTCCTGTATTACTAAATGTTTCAGTGATGGAGGTAATCCTTACTTATGATTTTAAAACAACTGAGTGAAAACCAGTGAAAAACAGTGTATTCACTAAGAATATTATTTATATTAATTTTTATAATTAACTCCAAACTTGATACAAATTGGCACTCTTTCATGTTTCTTGACTTGGAAAAAGCTTTGCTTGGTAAAAGTTAAATTTAAATTAAGTTAAATTTAAATTAAATTAATTAAATTTACATAAAGTTTATTTTAAATTTAAATTTAAGCAATCTGGATGTACATAAATCCATGGGTCCTGCTGGGATGCACCTACGAGTGCTAAGGGAGCTGGCAGAAGTCATTGCTAGGCCACTCTCCATCATCTTTGGTAAGTCACGGTGAAGAGGAAAGGTGCCTGGGGATTGGAGGAAAGCAAATGTCACTTCAATCTTCAAAAAGGGCAAGAAGGAGGACCTGGGTAACTATAGCCCAGTCAGCCTCACCTCCATCCCTGCAAAGGTGATGGAACAACTTGTCCTTTTTTGTCCACATCTGGAATATTGTGTCCAGTTCTGGGCCCCTCAGTTCAAGAAGGTCAGGGAACTGCTGGAGAGAGTCCAGCACAGAGCCACAAAGATGATGAAGGGAGTGGGACATCTCCCTTATGAGGAAAGGCTGAGGGAGCTGGGGCTCTTTAGCTTGGAAAAAAGGAGACTAAGGGGTGACCTTATTAATGTTTATAAATATGTTAAGGGGGAGTGTCAGGAAGATGGAGCCAGGCTCTTCTCAGTGGCATCTAATGATAGGACAAGGGGGAATGGGTGTAAGCTGGAACATAGAGGTTCCACATAAATAGGAGAAGAATAAAAATGTAATAAAGTGATTTCTTTTTGTTAATATTTGTGAGATAATAAATAACCAGGCTCAGGTTTTTCATCTATCTGTATCACAGACAGAACTCCAGTAGATCAAAATCTAGCAGCTTCGGCAGGCAATAGTAGATGGTTTATATGACCATTTGTATTGCTTAATTGTTCAATATCTTTATCATGCATTATGCTAAGTGGAAGAGAGTCAAAGTAAGTGAGCTAGATCAGAATCAAAGGCACATAACAGTTCAGATAAGGACTACAAGAAAGGTCATACCAAGAGAGGAAAAAAAAGGAGTATTGGCAGCAAATCAATTTTGTATTTTGCCACAGGAAATAAGGAACTATGAAGATTAGACTACAGCATTATTTGATGTGGAAGTAGGAAAAAAGATGTATATTTCTACCTCTTGACATGTATCAGACATTGACAGCCCTTCCTGTCTTTGTAGATGTAATGTTTCAACATATTTATTGACATGTATCATACTTATCTGAAGTTCTTTATATATGCCTAGCCTCTAATGAAAGTTTTATTTGCATAATGACAGTAAAAGCTAATTCTTTATGTAAAGCAGTGGAGCAAAATGGTCAGCCTGATCTGAATAATAAGCCTGCAATCTGGAAGTTATTTGATGGCCAGTAATATAGAAGTGTTCCAAATCTAATTTGCTAAACTACGTGTACAAGATACTTTATTAGAAAATGACTGCTAGGTTATATTTTCAAGAAATAGTTGTTGCACAGAGAAGATGGTAAACCGCAATTATTTTTTTTTACCTGCATTCATCATTGGAACTTGCAATACTCATAGTGTATTTTGATCCTTTCTGTGATCTATTTACCTCCATCAGAGATGGTTTACTGCTAGTATCAGGGCATGACAATCCACTAAGAGCCCACTACCAAAGAGCTAGTGGTGCTGGTTGTAGAGGAATCAAACTGCAGCGTAGCATTCTTCCTCTGTCCTTAGCTTGCAGACAGCACCTTAATGAAATGAACTGACAGAGACAGATGAGAACTCAGTATGACAACTGCTTTTAGAAGCAAGCTGAGCCAAAACAATTTGATGCAAGCAATATTATGATCAATAACACCTCCTAGGCTTGCATATTCTATTATAGACAAGTCTGTGTGACAATACTTAAAATAATTAAATGTGTTTCAGACTAGTGGTAGTGAACAATTTTTAGTGGATTAGTTTTTGGAAGAAAACTGCCAGTGCTACTCTGATGCATCTATTGTGCATGCTCTGTAAACTTTAACAGTAAAGGAAGCCGTTTAAGGTTGTTCTCATTTGCAACATGCATTAGCTAGTCCCATTCACTGAAGGCTATTAGCATAGTGAAAAAGATAATGAAATCTCCAAGATACTTCTGTGAAATAATAGGTACAGCAAAAGAATTAAAAAAAAAATAAATTAGTTGTGTAGTGCTCTCAGGCTAACCAAAGTCACTGGATCAAGCTGTAGCTGAGGTAAACTGAATTAATTAGCATCTAGCAAAGTAAGTAGAAAGTGCCATGCAATGTCACATTGCAAAATGCAAACTCCTACCTATTTGGCAACCATCCCCACAGAATACATTTATTTTCACATCACCGTTTTCATCAAATGTCAGCTTAAACACAGTGCTGCTTATTTTATTTTGGGTACATCAGCAGTTTTAGTAAAGTGAAAAATAAATCAGGAAAACAATACCATTCTGGACAATATAGGGGAACACACCCAAGTTTCGGATGAAGCTAACTGCTTACAACATTGCAGTATGTCATTTTAAATTTCATATTCACTGAAACATATATATAAAAAAGGACATTTCAAATGAAAATGTTCTTATTTAGCCAAATGGTCAAATGATTAGCCTTTTGTAAAAAAATCCCTATGTCCACTGGAACAACATCTTGTTTACAGTAAGATGCATTTGGCAAACACTTCAGTATTGTACCATCTACACAATTGACAAAAAAACCTCATGTCATATAGAAAGATCAACATACAGACTCTGTACTTCATTTCTCCTTTAGGTTTCTTTAGATGAGTTGGGAATTCTTTCTTCATGTAATTAACCGTGGTTGATTAGACACACTGGTAAATAAAATACTTATCTGCTGTAAATGCATTCTGTTTCACACTTATTTTCCTCTCAGTAAGTTAATAATAGAATTGCTGTACTCTTTCTTGCTATGTAGCTCAGTTATCATGATGCAAAAAAACCCTACTGAGATTACTCAATTTTATAATCTATTTTAGGCTTAGATATGTAATCGAAAGTTGTTATGGAGATCAATAATTAACCTGTTCATGTTTGACCTGCATATATCAACTGATAAATGTATAGCAAAGCAAAGCAATCTTTTACAGTTCCAGTTCTGAAGGGGAAGTGGCAAAAATTCATACATCTAAAACTGGAATAAATAGAGATTTTTTTTTTCTGACATTACAAGTCTTTTTAAGGACAAAGGAAATAATTACTTTTATATCTTAGAATTGTACTTTAAATGACAACCAGCAATCAATGAAATTGCTCAGGCTGAGCCCATGCCAGGCTATAAACTTGCAATCTATTGCAGATTATAAGATCTTTAAAACAGAGACATAGTCATAGCTCTAGTCTGAAAATAACATTCACAACAGCTGACCTATAGATTTCAATCAATCATAGTATCTCTATCCAAGTTTTTTTTGCTGATCTTCATCAACAATTATGTTATCTTAAATAAACTTGATGGCTCTTCTCAATTCCCTGGTGAGAAAAGCAGGCTTACTTATTTTATTTTAATTATAAGGGATAGTTTATATGAATATTAGTAGAAGTCTGATAAAAGCAACAGCAGCCTGTCTATGGCGCCTTTGTCTCTTAGATTTCCTGGTTACAGGATATGTAGATTGCTAATGTCTTCATTCTTTAATGGACAGGAAAATAGAAACAATTTTTTCTCTTTTCAGCTTCTCTGAAGTATCTAGAGCCATTTTTGTTAAATACCAAAATAATGACATTGGCACGTTGTACTGACTCTACATTATTTAAACCTCTGACAAGATTGATAAGTTCTTGATGACAGACCTTGAAATGTATTTGTAAAGGAAGAACAATCAACCTGAAATATTTTAATATGGTCCTGCAGAAAGAGCAAGTAAATCTGTATTATGTACATACATATGCATATTTACAAGCACTATCTGGAAAAGAAGTAGCCCAAGATAGGCCTGTGATGATGATCTGAGGTATGGGAAACTTACATACTGAAATATGAAGAAAACTCTTCCTACTGCCTCTAACAAGAAAGTCAGAGAGATTTTGTTCTACAGATACATGGTTTAGGACAAATAATACTAAAAAACTCACAAACATCCTTTAAACCAGGACCTTTTCAACCTTAAGTTCATAAGGGTAAGTAAGTACAAGCTGAAAATGAGAAAACTGTAGCTAAAAATGATGTAATTCCTATGCAGATATAGATAATTTCAGCCTCTTTTGACTTCAGCATCAGTGAGCTTTGATTTCTATTTGACTGANTCTCATTGACTACAGACAACTATCTTAAGAATTTACAGCTCTTCATTCCCAACAGGATAGAAAGCTGAGTGAGTAAATGGCAAAGATATAAATGCATACTTCTCCCAAGAGTCGTCATGAAATCTGACCTTAATGGATCATTTATGAAATAGTTGATATTAGTCTCCAGTGGTGTCTGTCAAATATACAACATATACCTAAACTAACAACTGATTTCTAACCAGAAAGGATTTGAAACTTTACGTGTCTTGTGAAACTGCAATCCTAGGTAGTAGCAATCATAGTAACTGNAATGATGTAATTCCTATGCAGATATAGATAATTTCAGCCTCTTTTGACTTCAGCATCAGTGAGCTTTGATTTCTATTTGACTGATTTTTACTTAAATCTCTGAAAAGTTAACAAGTTTCTCCTCACTTTTTTTTCCTAATCATTATTTGTTACTTAGTTGAAAAAATTATGATTATTTACACAGTTATGCATCCAATATGATACTGGATTGTTTCTGTCACAGAATGTAATTTAGATTTCAATAGTTAATATTTTTCTCATCTAGCATACTTTGGATGAGTTAAGCATCATTAGGTTGCAGTTTCTGTGAGTACAATTCTCTCTTATTTTTTCTTTAATTGACTGATATCACATTTATCACCTAGGCTGCAAAGAGCAGCTCATCCTGCAGAAAATGCCAGGACCTTCAAGAAATAGCCACAAATGTCAAACTTGAAATTTGGATCTCAATATGAACCTTTCTGCAACTCTGAATAGTTTGGAAAATGATGTAGTTTAATTCATCATTAGGAAAAATACCACTCTGGAGCTAGCAAATTTTCAGTAGAGATGACAGAACATGACTGTGCTATGGGACATAAGCTATTCTGGAAGAGGCAAAATGATTCTTACCTACAATACAAATTTTAGAAAGGGTCTGGTCTGATAACAAGGATAAACATGGTTTAGTACAGTTCTTCCTTTTCTCACAAAATCAGTGAACCCCAATTGTGAAAGAAAGGTTGGGGTCCTTCTGCAGCAGGCTGGTTGAAGAGTACAGCAGCCAACATCCAACCACAGCCATCGTAGGTTCTCATTGACTACAGACAACTATCTTAAGAATTTACAGCTCTTCATTCCCAACAGGATAGAAAGCTGAGTGAGTAAATGGCAAAGATATAAATGCATACTTCTCCCAAGAGTCGTCATGAAATCTGACCTTAATGGATCATTTATGAAATAGTTGATATTAGTCTCCAGTGGTGTCTGTCAAATATACAACATATACCTAAACTAACAACTGATTTCTAACCAGAAAGGATTTGAAACTTTACGTGTCTTGTGAAACTGCAATCCTAGGTAGTAGCAATCATAGTNCTTTACTATTAGTTTCATAGCCCAAACAACACTAACATGAACAATAGTTTACTGTGCACTATTTCAACAGCAAAATGTAAAAGATCAGTCATTTTTCTAGTTAGATTTGTAAGGGTCTGGACTGACTTTTTGTGCAATCCATAAAAACTGCAAAGAAAAAGTGTAGT
>VYZX01023422.1:0-51119 GCA_013401335.1 Brachypteracias leptosomus | reverse complement strand
TCAAAGTCCTGATTCCCTGAAGTATGAGCTGTTTGCTCATTTGCAGAATCTGAAGACAGAACTTACTGCTCCATGTTTTATGATGCCTAGCAGACTGAAACAAAATAAACATGTACTTAATGTATTCTATAAGCAGATAGTGCAATATTAGTTCCTTCCTACAAGGATGTAGATTACACAAGTTTTTGGGAAACTATTCACCACAAACTTTTTATGTGTATGGAAAGCTGTTGTCATGAACACCCTTATGATATTGAATATATGAACATCTTTTCTTTGAAGGGTTCACTATTAAAAAGATATTGAGATTCACAGCCTCCAAACTATCAGTAATAAAAATGCAAACATAAATCTTACAAGTATTCCCCATTAATTCTAAGATGTTAATCACATTTTAACAATAATGGCTAGGCGCTGATAGTTTCCAGTATCTCTGCCTCATCTTAGTGCCTTTTCAAGTAGAAATTTAACATATCCTGATCGCACTGGACCATGTTAGCACGAGCAGCATGTAGTCACACTGCTCTAAAAGAGGTAGTAACTCTAAGTCTACTATAGCCTCTATAAGGCTCTGTTGGTGAGCCAGAGGGGAAGCAGGGCAACAGTGCTTCAGTGAATGCTGACCCAAGAGAGACACAGCTGGAAATGGTTTTAGAGTTTCTCTTCTTTGTGAGTGCTGCCTTGGATAGTCACAATCTGGCTAGCATCCCTACAGGGTTTATATACCCTGCAAATATCAAGCAGAAGCTCAGTTTCTGTTGGTTTGGATTTATTTTTTTTTAAAGTAGTTTTAAATTGTTTAATCTTTCTCTCCATTTCAAAATACTGGTGAGAGGATAGAGAGGCCTGAAGAGAACTGTGTGGGTGCTAGCTGAAGTTAGAAGATATGCTCAAAGCATTCCACCATTTTGGTAAAATAAGTAACTTGAAAAACATGGCATTTTACTGTGCAAACAGTTGTCTATGAGATCTTTTGTATTTTTCTCTGGAGGGCAGTACTCTTATGCAAGTGATTCATTTGACAAATGTGCTAGAATTTTCAGCCAATGAATTTCATATTTTCAGAGCATAACTAAAACATATATTATACAGGCTTCAGGCAAATGCTGCAATTCAAATAACGTTCACTCGTAGCTCTGATATGAGCTGAACAATCGAAGTTTCAATGAAGACAGTAGATAAACCTCCTAGTGGTTCTAGCTGGAGGACTATCAAATCAAAATGAACTAAGCTTAGTAAATAAAGCCATTAATATCACCAGGATATTTTCAGCAAGTGTGAGATGCAGAAATAATGAATTACAATTTTGATAAATAACACTTTTAAACTCTTTTTATATCTCAAATTAATATCCTTCAATAAAGGCCTTTACTTTGGAAAGTTACAGATGAGAAATTAAATTGGCAATATTCACACTCACTTACCCGCATTAATGAATGCTACATTCCCCTCTGTCCTTCATTTAAGTAATAAGTAATCTGCTGACATGCAAAATTACATTTTACTATTCAAACTGATAATATTTTTGATTCACCCAAACCAAGTAATTAAGAAACTTTTAACTGGAAATATCATTTAAGATAATTTACTTCTATATGATTTATGTATTTTTAAGTAATTTATTGAAAAGATTATTGAGATGGATTCCTAACTTGCTCATTAAAAAATATGAAGTTTCTGCTATGTTAGAGATTTCAACAGTTTAATTAGTTTCAGTGCATTATATTTTTTAATTTTTGGTCTGTGTCTGTCGAAGTTAAGATTAGGTACATGTTAATTAAGCTGTCCAGTAATTGAAATATATTATACAGAAGAATATAATTTTCTTTTGAATATTGTTTCCAAGAAGGAAATAAACTCTATTATTCATTCTCATGATGGTGGAGAGATCTATTGCTTTACTTAAAAAAAAAATAATTAAAAATTAAGAAATCCAGAAATATTTTTAGGAAGCTTTGATACTTTTCTAGCATCTTTTTCAAGAGATTGGTTAAAACTTGAAATAACGCACAAAACTCACCTGCCTTGGATTTGTTTAAACATTGCAGTTTTGGTTTGTTTTTTAAATCTTGACTACTGTTTATTAGGAACAGTATGGTTTTATGCTTTTTCATTGAGAACTGAGTGAAAGTAGGTTTGAATGAGGTTGGCTTTTAAGTTGTAGGCTTTCTTGCCTGTAGAAGTCAAGAGTAAAATCAAGAGGGTTTAATGCTATACAAGTCTTATAGGAATGAAATGCTCCTAAACTCCTGCAAACTGAAGTCATTATGTTTCATACAAGTGTTTCTTTAATAAAATATCTTGAATGCTACCCACATGCCTCTGCTTGAAGGGAGCAGATCAGTAGTTCAACTGATAGAATGGAAAAGAAACTGGAGAAGCACCTTTCTCCTTCAGACCTTGTTCAAAATGGGCTAGATTCTCACTTTGTGATTTTTCCAGATCAATGAATGATGTGTAGTTGCATTATACAGGAAATACTTTGGAAGCAAAGTTTGAATCAAGGTAGCACTGTTCCCTATTGCTGCAAAAGCAAGAAAGTCCACAGAGCCTCTCTCAGGGCTTATGCTTCATTTAATCTGCTGCTGTGTTACAGTGAAGAGGAGGTAGTGGGAAGAGCACTAACTGTGCTAAATCCCTCCTCTCTTGCTCCTGTGCTTCCAACTGGGAAAGTAATAACTGTTGCTGTTGTTTCTTCCTCCAGCTGCAAACCAAGGCAGTCAAGGGAATGTTTTTAAAATCTGCCCCCTTTTATGTTCAGTAATTATATGGCACTAGTGAGAATCTAGCTTGTGATTTTTAGTGTGCTTCTGAAATAGACGGGGCCTTTGCTCATTGCTCCAAGTGGGAGGTTAAATGAAATTGTGATCTTAGCGGGTGCAAAATGCCTTTCATCTCAGTCAGCTCAGCTTTTCATCAGTAGAGCTCTGCATCAGCCTAGGGGTGTCAAAGCCCAGGCTTTAGCTGTGCCGTCCATGTACCTGCAGTATTAAACACATAGTTTGCATACTTGACAGATTTTAAATTACCTGGATAAGAGGAGAGGGTTGGCTTTGTGTGTCAGGCTATTTCTCTTCTTTGTGTCTGGGTTGTGATGAATGTATTCCACAGGACTTAACTCAGTACTTTAATACACAGAAGAAGAATACAATCTATACATAAAGACTATGCTCTTGCCACTAAAATTTTGATCAGTTCAAAGAAACATCCTTCTAGCATACATATTCTCTGTAAGGAACAGAAACTGTGTGCTCAAAAGGAACTGTTAGCTTTGGGCTTGTATTCAGATTTTTAAAGGCATGTGGTAGTTTGTATTGTAAATACTTAAATGGATATGATTTCTATTTTACTTTATACTATAAACTAATTTGTTACTTACACTACACCTCTTCTTAGAAAAGTAGAACTTTGAATCAGTTGTGACTGAACACAGGGAAAGTTAACACTTGAAAGTATTGTCTGTAGGGTAAGAAATTAAACATTTTAATTATGCTTATGTATAGAAGGCACTAGATTAGATAGCTAATAAGATTACAGTGGTTGGGTTTGTTGTTTGGTTTTTTTTTTCAAAACTGTAAAGTGTTATTACTCACTAAAAAACTGTATCAAAAATAAGTCCCCATGGAGCTACCTGCAGGAATATCTTTCTGCAAACAGGAAAAGCAGCCTTCCTAATAGGCGATAAGTGTCAAACCTGCGTAATTATACAGCTCTAGATTAATCCTCCTTTTATCATGTTAATAGTAATTTTAGTAGAATAAAATTATGGAGTCTTTCCATAATTTACAAAAGGCATTAAACAAAAAAGGCTACAGATTGTTAGCTTGTCTCTGCAGTAGGATTTCAGAATATATGTTGAAACAGATACTGTGCTCTTACTGTAACTGTCCCTATGTTTATGATGGTAAAGAAGCTCATTATTAATGTGGATATATTCTACAAGTAGGTTATGTGAGGCTTACATGGGTGTATTTTCTTTTTCTACAATTTGTGGTTCTACATCTAACAACATATTCTACATTTAAAGAGACCTCTGCTTTTTAAAGCACTCATTTTTTTCTGTTTAATAATTTGTTTTTCAGTTGATTTTTAGAATGATGATCTGCTGAATTCCTTTTCCATTACTAGCAGCAGGAATGTGTTTCTGCTTCATGAGTCACACATGATAAAAAAATTTATATGAACAGCTAGTGACTGTTCGCTATATTTGAAATTCTACCTTACTGGACTTAAAAGAAATCAGTGAAACTTTATGGTTATATGTAAAATGTAGTACAGTTTCTTGAGTGCCACTGTGCTGTGTTATAACAGGATTACTATCAGTGCTGCCGTCAGTGGTGAATACTACTGAACAAAATTTATCATCTTCTAATGTGCATGTTTTAACATTGCTTCATTTCTTGTACAGAAAATGCAAGTGATTTTCTTTCACTTTACCACTGTTTATAAGGTATATTAGCTATTATAGAAATACCTTCTCTGACATGAAGTGGGTGGATTTTATTATTTTTTAAATGAAGTTGCTGTATATTTTCTTTTCTATTCAGTTATTCTTTTTCTCTCCTTAACAAATTGACCTTCACTGTTATGTTTTTATCTCAATTTTGAATGGCTTCTATTGCACTTACACAACATACTTCCCTTATATTCAGGCCAAAAATAAAATACAGTGGTTTGTAAGGTCTGCATGTCATTATTAGTCCAGGAAATGAAGGGACAAAATAAGATGCTTGCCATTATTTTCTGTATGTCAGAATTACTTATCTTCACTGCAGCATCATCACAGGTATCTGTTAAGAACTGCGGTGCCATTCTGAAGGACTAAGAGATACAACAGTTTATCCAGTACATTGTTAATGCTATCAACATCAGCTGGACAGACCCTTGAAAATATTGCCAGAACCTTTGTAAACAAAGATACAATGTCAAACAAAATTGTTATTTTTTGAACACTGTTTCTGTTTTTCTAAGTATTTCTTGAAAGCAAGGACATTTTTTTAAAAACAGATGTGAAAGGTTAAGAATCCTATCTAACTTAATTGGGCATTTTCTTCTGAGGTAAAACATTACATTTTATTTTATGGATCTCTGTGCATTTTGATGTGATGTACACAGGGAGCTCTGAGATGCTCATAAAAGGCTAATAGGTCAGTATGGTTGGAGCAGTAGTTCTCATATTCAAGCCTCATCTTGCTAAGGAGGTTCCAGTCTCCTGTGAGAAGGCTCAGGCAAGTTCTTGGAAAATGAAAAGAAATGTATTTTTCTAAATAATTTTCAGTTACAACTCTCAAATGTAGAATGTTCTATTGATACTGAGTCTTCAGCAGACTTAGTATGTTTGAGGATTCTGTTGTGAATCCTCTAGGTGAGTCAGAAAAAAACCCCTGCCTTAACTTCATATAGGAAATATTGGCAAAAAGGTATAATGTACTAGGTTTTAAGAATTTATTTTTTTTTTTAGATAAAGCTTCTTGGTCCCATTTATAGCATATTTGGCAGGGAAGTGTAAATATTCTATGCTTTAGGAACAAAATGTTCTGGTAATGTTTTAGCACACCAGTGTAATAAACAACTGGTTATACACATGGTTTTGGGTTTTTTTAAATTTAAGTATAAAGTAGGTGACTGGAGTGAAAGATTTTTAATTGTAATTGAATGTCTGCCTTAATACTGTGCCGTGTCTTGTGCCCTGTTGTTCAGTTTCCACTTGTATAAAATACAGGTAGCAACATCCTATCTGCATTTTTTGGATGAAGTGAATGAAAAACACTCAGCAAATGCAAACCAAAATTATTCTTAATAACAAAATACTGTTACAAATTGTAAAATAGGTGAGGAATTGCTGCATGGCAAGAATTACAGATGTCAGAGGAAGGATCTTAGACTGTCTTGGCCACTGATGCCATTCATGTCTCTGACAATCTTGCCTTTCTGTTTTTATTTCAAGTACATGACAATTACCATCATTTCACTCAGATGTCTTTCTGTAGTGTTACTACAGAAAAAAAAAATTAAATGTGTTTCAAAGTACACAAAAAGCTTATTCATTCTTAAAACAATCCACTAAATTAGTCACTGTCATAAGATTTAACAGATTAAATTTCCTTTTGCAAGTATTATCTGTGGTTATGGATTAAAATTACAGTTTGGAAACTGATAGTTATAGAAATTATTTTCTTCTTCATGTCAAAATACCCTTTAAGATTGGCAGCGTATATATGTCTTAAGCCAAGGGCGGGTGAAAAGGTAAAAGAAATATGGGGTAGATTGAAAAGAAAAAAATCAGGAAATGGATTATGAACTAGAAAGTTACTGGTGTAGATATATTTAATCACTCTTTGTTCCTAACTCGTGAAAGTTGTCCCATGTGGGCTATGGGAAGGGCTGGAAAACTCCAGTAATTCTGAATTAAAACCCAGCCATTTATAAATACACCGTCCCTATCAATGTGTCTGATTGGTTGTCTTCTTCCCAATCTCAAAATAAAAGCCAAAAAACTAGCAGGGATGAACGCTTATAAAAAATGGCTGTCAGCAAATCTATCCTAGCTTACATTAGTATATACAGTAACACAGTTTACACTAATGACCTGATTTCAAACAAGATAGCCTAGTGAAACTTTATCTATGATTATGCAAGTCTTATTGGCATGAAGCTGCAGTAAAGTTTCTGTATAAGAAAAAATTGAAGCACACAAAACACCCTCCTCCCTGGCCAATGGTCTGAAAAGAATTCTTGTGATTACCAGATGCAGTACTTTCCATTCTCCTTGCAAAAGTACTGGCAGTGTGAAAGAAATAAGCTTGTACTTCTACTGCCTTTTCTGTGTTTCTCAGAGCTAGTACTTTTATTTTAATTGCTAATATGCTTTGATTATCTGTCAAATTTTACCCGGTATCTAAAAGATTAGGTGCACTCTGAAAATACTGGACTGTAAGGGGAGTACAGAAGTGCCCTTATGAACTTCAGCATGTAAGATCAGATCACACTGATCCAAAGAGCAATGCCAGTGTGACTGTGAGGCTGCTGTTCTTCCTTTGTGGAAAGTCATGATAGTTAAGGGAAGCTGGGAAATCTTTAATGTTACATCTGTCCTTAAGAAATGCAAAGAGGAGGATGAAAGTACTACAGACTGACCAGCGTCACCTCAGTTGTCAGAAAGGTACAAAAACCTCTCTGAATCTATTCCTGGGCCTGTAAAGGACATGAAGATATTCAGGACTACTCAACATACAGATTTACCAAGGGCAAATAATATTTGACTGACCTGACTGGCTGCCATGATGAAGAGACTATGTGCAAGAGAGAACAGTGGGTTTAACACACCTTCAATTTAGGAAGTTCCTCCAAACATTCTCAATTGAACTGTATGAACAGATGGTTAGGTGGGATCAAAGTGTAGAGGCTGATGGCTCTGCATCTGGCTGGCAGCTGGTAATGGGTATTTCACCATGAGGGTGGATGCCAGAGCCCGTGCTGCAGAGCAGAGTTGGGTACCCAGACAGGATAACCTGAATCAGCGGCACAGGCCAGCAAAGGACTGACTGTGTGACAACCTTGCTAGAAAGGACCTGGGAGCTTCAGTGGACTGCAGGGTAGATAGCAGCCAAACAGCACATTCTTCATCATAAATAAAAGAAACTAGGCACCAAAGTGGCTGTAGCTAGTGGCCAAGGGGAATGCTGTGGGAGCCCAGGAGAGGGCTACCACCATGGCCAGGTCCTAGAGCACATGATCAGTGATGAGCGCTTGAGGGGGCCGGGCTTACTTAGTGTACCGTGGAGGAGGTGAAAGTTGATCTAATGGCAGCCTGCAGGTACTTGAGGGGTAGTTGCAGGAGACAACAAATATAAGGTCTTCTCAGTAGTGGCATGCTGTTTAAGGAGAGGCAAGGGCCTCTGATTGTGAGTTTCAGAGTGAATATCAGAAAAATCTTCACTAGGAGTGTGGTGCAGGTTACCCATGGCGGCTGGGGCATTTCTGTTGTTGGAGGTTTTTTGAGTTTCAGAGAAAGCTGTGACTGCTGTGATCTGGTGTTGATGATAGTCCTATTTTGAGCATGAGGTTGGACTGGACAACCTCACGAGGGCCCTCCAAACAGCCGTTCTATGATTCTGTGAAATAGTGAGATTGGTCACAGAAGCTGTGTCTAATTTTAGGAGAGTAGATTGAACTAGACAACTGTGAAAGACAGTCCCACTGCAGTATGGAAATTAATGTAGAGATGGGGAAAAGTTATTTATCTTCTCTTGAGTTTTTAATGGATGACTTTTAATGGATTTGCATCCTATATGCCTATCACAATTTATTTTATTTTGAATGTCATTCTGTCCTTTTGTCTCACTTCAGTCTTTGACTTTCCTTCTTCTTCCAGTGTCTGTGTCCTGTAAAACTGACAGCCTGCTAAACCTGGTAGCATCTGTAGCTGGTAGCAGGTGTTAGCATCTAGGATGTCTGCTTTGGAAATAGTTTTATATGTCTGGATAAGTAGCAGGAGAATCATAACAAATAAATGAGTTCAAGCTCAAGTTTCTTTCAGTGGAAGCACTACTTTGGCTCTTTCCCAGTATTTACAGTATTTATCACAACCTGTTATCTTGTCTGAAATTGGTTGGTGAACCCAAAAGTTGTAAGGGCAGGAAAGAAGAAATGAAAGGATGACAGACGATTATCAGGATTACCTAGGAAAGTACGGTTGGCTTGGGAAAACACAAACTGGGAGTTGTGACCAAGAGAAGTTTGTATGTACATGGTTGGAGGGTGAATCTCGATTCTAGGAGTGCTATAGATCTGTGAAGGAAGTCTGATTTTTAAGATGAAGAATGGGAAAAAATGCTTCAACACATAGGTGTACATTTCCATTAATGAGAAATTAAGAAGTTTAGAAAGAAATTTATGAGGTTTAAAATGATTGCAGATCTGTGATGGGAAGGGAAAAAGGATGGCAAGACTAATTTTATGATTGAAGAAGTAGAAATTGTACATGAAGTTAATCAGGACAGTCTAATGAGCAGATGAACACTGATTGGAAGAAAATACATGTTTTTGTAAAGGTACTGCAGGAGAGACATTTCTGTAATGCATTCTTGCTTGGTACTGATACCAGGGCAAATGAAATGGAAGGACCAGACAAATACATATTAATAACTTTAAAATGAACACCTTTTGTCAGGAGTGTAGCAATTATAATTTTGTCATGAGAAAGAAGTGTTAGGTCTTAGAATATTACCACACAGGACAAATATGAATTCTACTTCTACAAACAAAAAAAAAAGCAAGTTAAAAAAATACAGCTTCCTTTAGTTCTGGATTATTGATTGTACATGAGCACAAAACAATTTAAACTGTAAAACTAATTAAAAAAAATTCTTTTTAGGATGAAGTACCTGTTTTGTGAATCTTAAAGTGACATTTTTTTCTGCGGCAGTTACAAACTCCTGAAACTACTGTTTTTTAATATAAAAGCTTCTCTGTAGCAGTAGCTCGGCATCGCTATAATTAAACCTTCCTCGCATTGATTTACAGCCAGTCTTACTCGCAGGAGGGGAGGGCTTACTCATCGGTGAAGATGGCAGACCAAGGGAGGGTTCCAAGTTAGGAAACAGACCATTTCTGAACCTGGTGTGGCAAAGATCGGAAGTGTGATATAGGGAATAAAGGGGAGCGGGAGGAGGAGTTTAGGGAGTAAGAACCCATTTTTAACCCACCGCGAAGTTCTCGGCGAACTGGGGTGTGAGCAACTTTGCTGGTGCGAGTCCCCCCGGAGGGAGGCAGTCGTGCCCGGCCGGCAGCGGCCGCCGGCATCCTTGGCATCGGGCTGGGGCAGCGGCGGGGAAGCCCCTAAGCGCTCACTCCCCTGGGCCGGGCCGAGCTCCCCGCCGCGCCCTCCCCCCCCGCTCGCTCAGCCNCGCCGCTGGCTCAGCCCAAGAGGCTCCCCGCGCCCCTCGCAGCCCCCTGCCGGCTTCCCTCTTCCCCGCGTTGGCTCCAGACCGGCTTTAAATAGTTCCGAGCGGGAGGCCAGCCCCTCTCCTCCTCCTCCTCCCCCTCTCCCCGCCTCCCCTCCCGAGCGGCCCGGAGGACTCGGCGGCTGCAGCCGCTCCCACACCGGGGCGAGGGGCGGTGCGGCAGGAGCTGTCCAACTTTTCAGCTCAGTTTCCCCGCCGCTGCCCGCAGGAAGGCAGCGGCCGCCGCCCCTGCCCGACCCGGCTGCCGGCGGGATGGAGGCAGAGCGCGGCGGCAGCAGCGACGGCAACGGTACCGGGGGCAGCGGGAGCCTCAAAGCCCCCAAGCATCTGTGGCGGCATGAGCAGCACTATCCGCCGCAGCTGCGGCAGCACCAGTTCCTCCAGCACCAGCAGCCTCCCGGGCCCCCGCCGCCGCCGCTGCCCGCCCCGCGGGGCCGCTGCCTGGCCGGGGCTCGCGTCAGGCACCGCGGCTACTCCGACACGGAGCGATACCTCTACTGCCGAGCCATGGACCGCGCCTCCTACGCGGTGGAGACCGGCCACCGGCCCGGCTTGAAGAAATCGCGGATGTCCTGGCCGTCCTCTTTCCAGGGACTCAGACGGTAGGAGAGGGCTTGGCCCAGCGCTCCGGCCGTGTGCGTGTGGGGCGCGGCGGCGGGGTGCTGCTCTCCCGCCCGCCGTGGCTGCTCCCGGCCGCGGGCAGGCGGGAGCTGGCGGGGCCGTTGGAGGTGTGGGCGCAGCGGGACCCCCGGCCGGCCGGCCCCGCTCCCCGCGGCAGGAGGGAGAAGAAAGGGATGCCTTGAGGCGGCGGAGGCTCCGAAAGGGAGGTGGGGCTGGGCTTGGCTACCGGGCTGGGGAGCCCGGGCTGCGGCGAGCTGGGCACGCTCGCCTCCCCGGGACCCCCGGGTAGGGGCTCGCCCGGAGCGGGAGGGACCGGGGCGCAGACAGCGGCACGTCGTCCCATACACTACGCGCCTGTCCGGGGCTGGAAAAGCAACCTCGAAACACGTGGGTGGGAGCGGGGCCGCGCCTGTGCCAGCACGGAGCCGTGAGCGGGGCGGCCAGCGCGAGGCGGCCGGTAGCGCCCAGCCTGCTCTCCGCTCGGGGTCCGGGCCCCGCTCCCCGCCGCCGCCCCGCTCCTCGCTGCCTCCCTGGCTGCCCCTCCGCGCCGGAGCTGCCCTCGCTGCCCGCGCTCCCCGGGAACCTACAGCGCTGGTGCCGAGCCAGAAGGGCGTGATTCGCGTGGTGTTAGCATAAAGTTAAAATGAGGGCTCTGGGAGGTGGGAGACGGCCCGGTAAATCCAGGGTTAGGGTCCTGTTAGTTTGAATGGGCTTAGATGGGAAAATAGGCTAATGGTTTCTTAGCCAGAGGGAGGAGTCCGTCATCTACTAGTCTATTGTTCCCTGTTAAATGAACTGTAGATTTATTTTGCAGCGTGTAGCTCACCGATGCCTATTTTGCTTTTGATGGCTGTCACTGGCATCTGTTCTAAATCAAATTCTCTGTCAAAATCAGTAGGATATTGTATTTGATCGATCAATTTATTATTTGGTCTTCATTTTTAGTAGCTGGAACCACTTCTTTTTAGTGGAAAGCCACACGCTTGTATTTGAATATTAAGCGGATGTTGTGAATAAAGGATTTATGGAGAGAATGGTGGACAGAGGGACAATACTTATTACTCTGTAGATTTTTGATTTCCTAGATAATGAGGTTTTTATAGCATGATATGCTCCATGAATAAATAATAGAATCCTTTCTGAATGATGATTGCTTTGTGTGTTTCTGTGGTACACACTGTATTGTTTATTATGGAGCCTTGGCCATAAATCTGAGCAAGGCATACTTGAATATTCTCTGGCAGTGTTTGCTCTATTTCTACCTAACATTGGCTTCGTTTCCACTTTGTATATAATTGAGAAATAAAAAGAGACAATTCTAAATTCTAAATTAGAGCTACATTTTCACATCAGTAATCTTTAAAATCTGTCTTTTAAGATCTTTGGTTTTCACGCAGCCATTCTATTGCTACACATTTGTATCGCTTGTGTGAACTCATGCTTGGCTGAAGTTAATGATGTTGAATTTTCACTATGTAACATCTGAAAGAACAAATCATATGCTTCAAAAATGAACAAATGTTCGATTTAATGCTCCTTTCAATATGTTCTTGTTTCTTTTATAGAAAAAATGCTGGACGTCTAGGGTTTTGGATCTTCAACACTGAACAAATTTCTGTTTTCTGAATGAAAAGAAGTTTAATTTTTGTAAATCATAATGGTGGATCTGCGTATATTCAGCATTATTCCATAAGTGATTAGTTATTAAGGGGATGACAAGTCAAAGTGGGAAGGGAAAGTACACATTTTTTTTTGTTGTTAGGATTTTGGGGCCATTTTAAAGCTTCCTTTTCAGAAGGACTAAAGCAAATGGAGTAAAAAAGCTCAATAAAATTGACTATTCTATTACTTTCTTTGCAAAAATAAATTCTCACAGTTAAATAAGTTGAATGAAACAAACAGCTATCATGGAAACACAAAGTGAATCGTAACAAACTGCTTTACAAATACATTCAAGAAATATCAGAAAAGGCTAGTCTTTCTAGGACATACATTTCAGGTTCTGGGTCAACCGCTTTGTTTCATGGAAAACGAAGCTAAGTATCTTCTTAGTATTCATGTAAAACCAGTAACTTGTAAAAAAACCCCAGTACTTTTGAAAAAGACACCAGTACTTTTTGAAGTTTTTCTGTTCCCTTTTCATATTAAGACTTTTTAATATTTCTCCCTTTTTCAACCTGTTTGTCAGAAGTACATTTCTTAATAGGTTCTCCTGGATTTATTGTGGTCGGGGGTGATAAGCTTGTCATTCAGAAAACCCCAAATTACGCTGAATATGAGAGGATGGGAAAAATATGTGTAGAACTATACGGAACATGTCATGTATTAGGGGTAGTATTAAACAGTAATGGCTCAAATGTGCAAGAAATAGCATTGTTTTTCCAGAATTTGTTTTGTTTTGCTCTGAAGATACCCTAATTCATAAAACATCAGTGAAAACCACTAATGAACACTCAAAAAGCCTAATACACAACTTTGAAATTTCTTCTTTTTCAAGTTTTGTAGAAAACTTAAAAATGTTACAGTTATATTTTTCAAAAGAAATGAGAAGAATTGCATATGTTAAAATATGAGTTAGAGCAGACTAGTGCATCTTTATTATCTAGACTGAAGAGACTTAACATTTAAAAGGCAAAATGAACCAGCAAAAATTCTAAATTGAATTTGTTGAAGAACACAATGTGTTTGTAGTTTGACTTTTAAGTCAAGATTATTCCTATATTTTCAAATGAGAAGGTAAGTGCTTTTAATTCATATACACAAGAGCTATACAAAAGCCAGAGGAGTCAAGAAGATACCTGGGACTATCTGTGATTTTTTTTTTTCCCATTTGTTTACTGTGTGGTTTGGGGTAAGTCAAATTAATCTCTTTCTGGTACTGTTTTCTCATGTGTGAAATAAAACCAGAAATTGAATAATTGCAGGCTTATGTTGAAGTGATTTTATAGATCATAGAATAATAGGTACTATATAATAGATAGTACTATGGGAATTAGGAAATAAATACTTCAACTCGAGTAATTTTCCAGTTAACAGTGCAAAAACATTCAGTGTAATAGATGGACCTGAAGTTCTGGTTATCTTAAAAAATTTCAGGTACCTCTATTTGCTTCTCACATAACCATTGCTGTTCCATGGTCTGCAATCACAGTTTAGTTGTTTCAAAAAAAACCCTTAGCATTTTTAAAGGCTATTAGTCATATGTCAATTAAATCATCTTGCCATATCATCTTTCTGTGTTCTATTTTTCACTACTGAAATTTCAGACTGGAAAAAATAGAGAAGAAATACCATCAGTCTTAATTTCACTAGTCATGGAATTTCCCAAGATGTTGTACCCTTAAAATGCATCCTAATCTCTCAGACCTTACACTTCTTTTCATGGAGTTTACCAGACCATCATTTTTTTTTACAATAGGTATCTTGTACATTTTTTCTCAAGTGATTTACAGATCTAGGCTTATTCATGAAACTAACTTTTCATCTGTATTTATTCAAAAGCAACTGCAGAAGTGTGAGGTAACATCAGCCTTTTGTAATTCCGGTGCTTATTCCCTAATGCTGTCTACTTAAAACTGTACTTTGATATGTGGCCATTAAAATTAGTTGCTGTCAAAAAAATCTACTTCTCTCCCTTTCCATTCCTTGTATGGGACTAGGTCTAACCAGGGAGCATTCATTGCTGCATTGCTTACATGTGGAGATTGCTCCAAAATAACATTTTTTTCTTGAAGTGTCAATCTTGTCCATATACTTCTCAATGAAGGATTAAGAAACCAAAATAACATCCAAGATCAAATGCAGTATAATATTTCAGTGACCCAAGAGGCTTTATACTCTACTAGGAGAAGAAGAGTTTTATGTGTTAGTTTCTCAACTGTCTGAAGTCTGGGATACTGTATGACACATTTAGCTAGATAAGCCTTTGGTTTCTGTAGCTACAAATAGAACACCTGGAAAAATAATAGTGCCTTTGCAAATCTTGGCAAAAGACTGTTGTGTACTTCAATAAAATGCACCTTTCTTTCCATCCTAAAACCCATTCTGTTCTCCCGCTTGGTTTGAAAAGCTGTTCTTGATCTATAATGTTCTAACTACTTCCACACAACCCAAGGAAAAGGAAGATGAGTGTTTTCCAACTTACAAGTCAATAGAAAATGCTCTCAGAAATTAGTAGGAGTCTCTAATTAAGAATTGTGTTGTTTACTTGTCTGGCAGTGCTTTATTGTTTTGTTTACTACTAAGTGGTACTGGCACCCAAGATGTTACAGTAATTGGCATATGCTCGCCCTCCCTCAGAGATGCAAATAATTTTTACAACTTAGTAAACATTGTTGGATTAATGTTCTTTATGAATTGTCCATGTACTAAATAAGAAACTCATACTGTCAAATATTTTACATAAGTGACTATAAGGGCCTTATTTTCATGTTTATTTCAAAAAGCTCATATTTCTTGATTGTTAAGACTGTGACCTGAACGGTACAAATGAGGCCCCATCCCTGGAGTCATTCAAGGTCAGGCTTGATGGGGCTCTGAGGAGCCTGACCTAGGTAGAGATGTCCCTGCTTGTATAGGGAGGTTGGACAAGATGACCTCTAGAGGTCCCTTCCAGCCTAAAACATTCTATGATTCTATGAAACAGCATTAATTTCCATGCTGTTGGAATTTGTAAAAATATTAGCTTTTAGCATTCACATACTCAAATGTTTATTTTAATGTAAATGTTGCTGCAAATGAATGGTGCCAATTTCCTAATTTAGTGAGTATAGAAACCTGGTAATTTAGCAGGACAAGCCCATCATAATCAAATAGAGACTAATCAGGACATAAACACTTTTCATTAAAGACAGCCATGTGAAGTTCTACCTTAAAATTGTTAAAATAACCAATTAATATATTTCTCAATGGGAACTATGTAATGCAGTTTTTGTTTTAGTATTTTAAAAATAGGTTTTAATATAGCAACATTATTTAAGTATTAGTAGAGATATCTGTCCAAGAAGTGGTTATGTAAAAGAACACACAGACTTATGGTGTCAGCTCTGTGGCACTCATCTGATGCTCGAAACATCTCTCCTTGGGACACCAGGTGCAAAGCTGAGGGGTAATTTAGATGGGAATTTTGTGTAAAATACTAAAAGAACCGTAATTAATTTCTTACAGAAGTTACCTGTTGTGGTTTCACCCCAACCAGCAACTAAGCACTGCTCAACTGCTTGCACACTCCCCCTGGTGCAATGGGGGAGAGAATCAAAAGAGTAAAGTGAGAAAACTCATCATTTGAGATAAAGACAGTTCAATAGGTAAAGCAAAAGCTGTGCACAAACAAAGCCAAACAAGGAATTAATTCAGTACTTGCCATCAGCAGGCAGGTGTTCAGCCATCTCCAGGAGAGTGAGGCTCCATCACGCATAATAGTTACTTGAAAAGACAGACACCATCACTCTGAACCACACCTCACTTCATTCTTCTTCCCCCAGCTTCATATGCTGAGCATGACATCATATGATCTGGAATATCCCTTTGGTCAGTTGGGGTCAGCTGTCCCAGCTATGTCCCCTCCCAACTCCTCATGCACCCCCAGCCTGCTCACGGGTGGGGTGGGGTGGGGTGAGGAGCAGAAAAGGCCCTGGCTCTGTGTGAGTGCTGCTCCGCAGGAGAGAAAACATCCCTGATTTATCACACTGTTTTCAGCAGAATTCCAAAACATAGCCCATACCAGCTACTGTGAAGAAAATGAACTCTGTTCCAAAAACTAGCACATTTTCCTAAACGGAGATAAATAATTTTAACTGTACGGTGCTCTTCCATTAGAGAAGACTTTGGAACTAGCAGGTGATTGGAAAACCTGTGAGATTATGTTGATAAGTAAATGTGAGAGGAAGCTGGGAATGTGTAGGTCCAAAAGCAAGGCATAACTGTTTGACTGCTAAGTAGGTTGTCTTGATGGACAAGTTCCCAGACTGAATTTTTTGCTAGTGGAAGGCAATAATTTAATGAAGAAAGGTTTTTAGACAAACCCCACTCTACGTCACTTGATAGAATGATTTGAAAGAAGGTTTGTATGTGCTGACATGAGAAATGTCAGCTTTCTTTTGCCAGTTTAACCAGCATAAGGTATATTGCAGCTCTAGAAAATTAAGAGCATTGCTAGAATAGTTTATTTTTGCAAACAAGAATGCAAGTTATTTCTGAGAACAAGGGTTCTTTTTTTGGTAATATAGTGTATCACCACCATGTATGGATGAAATCCAAAACTCTTCTGGTAATCTAGAGAAAGTTAGTGGTGCTTGTTTAGACTGCATATTTAAAGGCAATAATAACATTTGCTAATAGGAATGAAAATGTATAGGTAGAGTATTCAGCTCTGTTGATATTTACTTTGAATGCAACAATCTTGTTACCTACGTCTCTTCCCTGCTGTATTAAGGCTTTAAGTTACATATAGTAAGGGTTACAGGAGCTGTATCTGCCAGTTACTAATAGCTAGGAGATGCCCCACTGTTGTACATACCCCAGATTCTGTTCAGTTGTATCTGTCCCCTTTCCTGTGTCTTCCCAATGACTTAGTGTGTCCTGCTGTGAAGATTTAAAACTAACCATTTAGTTTAATAATGTGATGACTGTTACACATAAGTGCCTGCCTAGTTCCAGTTATTTTAGGTAGATCCGTATTACAGTGTTACACTACAGTATTTGCACCACAGTTTCCGAGTATCTTTTAGTACATTAAAAGAAAAATAGCTACGATTGGTGATAAATAAGATGAGTTCACATACTCAGTTGAGTTAGGATATGCATATAAATATGAAAGTGCCAAAGAGAAAATAAAGATATACAACATTATAGAATCATGGAATCATAGGAAGCTTTAGGTTGGAAAAGGCCTCTGAAGGTCATCTGGTCCAACCACTGCTCAAAGCAAGTCTATTCAGAACAGGTTGCTCAGGGCTGGGTCCAGTTCAGTCTTGAACACTCCCAAGGATGGGAGGCTCCACAGCCTCTCTGGACAAACTGTCCCAGTATTTGACCACTTCATGGTAAAACATTTTTCCAATATCTGATCAGAATTTCTTATGTTCAGGCATGGGTCCTCTGTTTCACACATCATTGTCTGACTCCATCTTCTTTGTATCCTATCTCTGATCAGGGAGGTGACGTAGTTCTCTGGGTGCAGCATCACAAGTGCTGAATAGCAATTCCACAGATCTAGTGGAAAGTCTAGTGCTGGAAGTCTTGATTTGCACTGCTATTTATTAGATACATGCTTATAGGGATGACTGGATGCTTAGGTAGATGAGTTTGCATGGACTATCCCTTCATTCTGTTTCTCCTCCTGAGGGAACTGTGGCCTCTTTCTCTCAGATTTCAGGGAGACAGTTCAGTTGCAAAAATAGTTGAGGGAAAAAAGAGGGAAAACCCCCCTATGTTTTCCTATCAAATAGTTTGTTGGGGAATTTAATCTCTCTCAGAGATGTTGTGAACATTCCCACTCTTATCCCTCCTATCTTGGCCTAAGCTGATCTAAGGCCATGCAGCTGCAGACAGAAAAAATAGGTGTGAGGGAAATGGTTTGTTCCATAGACAGCCCTCCCTCCAGTTCCAGAAATTAAAACACTTTGGAACAAAACTCATGCGTAAGTCCCTAGATCAGTACTTGAGCCTATACCTCTGACTGTTGAGCTTAACTTTCTGTTACTTCTACTCTTCTAAGGTTTCAAATGGAGAGCATTACACAACACAATGCCTATAAGATTGGAGATTGCAGAATGGGCCTTGAAACCCAATTCTTTCCTTTAATTTTCCCACTGTCATTAGAACTTCTTCCAAAAGATGTTCCCAAATTTGGTCTCTCTGGAAAATAGGCCCATTTCTTCTGGATTATGTAGTGTAGAAAAACTGCTGGGAAGCTTATCTGAAACAACAGCTGAAGGCTACAGAAGAAAGAAAAACCAAAAATCTACCATCTTTAAGGTCTTAAAAATCACTAGAAACTTCAATATATTTGGAAAAATAGCTTAGCTTAGATTTGTTTTTCCTCCTGAACCAAAGTCAGAACTTCATTCCTATAGATAAGTAAATGTGTAAAATGAGCACTTGGTCATACATGAAGGGGGCTAATCAACACCACCATGGTAAAAATCTGTGTATAAACAGATATTTGGATGTGTATTTAAACACATTTGCAGAGACAAACAAAACACATTCAGTCATAGGAATGTAAGTCCAGCTGTTGAATTTAGAGCTGTTGAATTTAGAGCTGGGAGGGGTCAATTAATAATATAGGTTTACATTAAATATAGTAAACATAGTTTCATGAGAATATAAAGTGCTGCAAAGCTGTGCTCGAGGGATCTGCAAGTTCATGAGGTAAGGAGCATTTTCCTCCCTGCTAGGATATGTTATAATAGAGGGATGAAAACTTCCTGTCAGATTTTGAAACTGAGAAATCACTGAATGAACATCACTGAGTTATCATTGTAGGTTATCACACCTATGTTTTGGGATGTGGTCATACTCACTTGTTTACAGCAGCTGACCATAAAAATTGATGAGAATGAGAGCAGCTGCTATTAAAATACCTTTTCTGTTTTGGATACATTCATCACTGTTTTCACTTATTAGCTCTATACTCATAGTAGAACACTAATAGAAGTGTTAACATATTATAAAGTGTGGTGTAGTTTTAAAATAAAATATAGGGTTTTTTTAGTGACTGATGCATACTCAAAACAAGATAAGGAAGTGACTTGAAGTACCTCTTTTCTTGGAGGGAAGTATGCAGCAAATAGTTAAATTATTCATTGTGAAATTCTTATGTCTGTTTAATAATGCAGCAGTTGAACATAATTGACATGAATGGAAACAACTGAGTGATCTTTACCTGGATCACACTCGGAAGCAAAACTATATCAGCAAAGTTTCTGTTGTAAACTTTTTCTATACACTTGTCCAGAATGTACATTAAATCTTTTGTGACCTGTTTAACTTTTAATGACATAAATGTAGTTGAAAAATTAATGATTGCATCCAGGAAGAAGAAAATTATCAGATCTGGCAAATATTTTTTATATTGCCTTAGAGAACCTTGATACCCAAAGTGTGAATTTTAATATTTGATTCTACCTCTATTTAAACAACACTTCTTTTATCAAAGTGTATCTACACTTAGTAAGGGTAAGAAATCTTAAAGTTTAATTGGAAATAGAGGTCAGAGAAAAAAACTTGGTTTGAGTTGGCAGTAACAAAACTGGAAGAACAAAGAGATTAAACCAGTACAGAAACCTACACTGAAACCCACATGTACATTTTCTGGCCTTTCAGCCATGTAGTATTTTCACTGGTGCATAAGTAGGAAATTAGCTAAGAAATTATACATAAGTAGGTGTCAATTAATTTCAATTCGCAGAACTTAATCACTTTGATTCTTGCTTTAGGTACATCACCTTTAGTTTAAGGTAACACATTATTACCATGCACCAAATAGTGAAAAAGAAACTTCTGCTCCAGCCTCTGCCTCCCTTTCCAGCAGCTATTTGTAATAATCTAACAGAAGTCTGAATTTCATTGAACTTTGTCTTCAAGGAAGGTGTAAAGGCTGAGTGATTCCAGAACATTGCTGTCTTTACAAGCTTATTTATTAGGAGAAAACCTCTTCTGATAGTACTAAAAATATGATAGTACTGACTTAATATGAGCCTTAACATTGCCCAAATTCAACTTCATAACTTGCTCGCCCTTCTCACCAAAAGAAAGAGAAGCAAAAGAGACGGATGCAATATACAATTCAAGTGGTCCTAACATTTTTCATCTGAAGAGATGGACGCCCACCTTGCTTATTATTTCAGCAAGTAGTTACTGAAATCCATATAAAATGCACTGCAATTATAAGGTTATTTTCATGGATTTGGAATAAACTGGATCAAATCCAGTGAATTTTTTGTGTTGTGTTTTATCACAGAATCAGAGAATCATAGAGTTGTTTAGATTGGAAAAGACCTTTGAGATCATGAATTCCAACCATTTACCTAGCCCTGCCAAGGTCTGTCACCACCATGTCACTAAGCACCACATCTACATGTCTTTTAAGTACCTCCAGGGATGGTGACTCCACCACTTCCCTGAGCAGCCTGTTCCAATGCATGACAACCCTTTCAGTGAATAAATTTTTCCTAATGTTCAACCTAAACCTATCATGGCGCAACTTTAGCCCATTTCCTCTTGTCCTATCATTTGTTACTTGGGAAAAGAAATGGACACCCATCTCACTACAGCCTCCTTTCAGGTAGTTGTCAAGAGTGATAAGGTCTCCCCTCAGCCTACTTTCCTCCAGGCTGAACAACCCCAGTTCCCTCAGCCGCTCCTCACAGGACATGTTCTCTAGACCCCTCACCAGTTTTGTTGCCACTCCAGCACCTCAGTGTCCTTGTAGTGAGGGTCCCAACACTGAACACAGTACTCAAGGTATGCCCTTACCAGTGCTGAGTAGAGGGGCACAATAACCTCCCTACTCCTGCTGGTCACACTATTTCTGATATAGGCCCAGGATGCTGTTGGCCTTCTTGGCCACCTGGGCACACTGCTGGCTCATGTTCAGCTGGCTGTCCACCAGCATCCCCCAGATCTTTTTCTGCCAGGCAGCTTTCCAGCCACTATTCCCCAAACCTGTAGAATTTCATGGGGTTGTTGTGGCCCAAGTGCAGGACCTGACACTTGACCTTTTTGAACTTTGTGCTATTGGCCTCAGTCCAATGATCCAGCCTGTCCAGATCCCTCTGTAGACCCTCCCTACCCTCAAACAGATCAACACTCCCACCCAACTTGTTGTCTGCAAATTTACTGAGGGTGCCCTTGATTGCATCGTCCCGATCATTGATAAAGATATTAAACAGAACTGGCCCCAGAACTTAGCCCTGAGGAACACCACTTGTGACTATTTAAGGCTGATGGAGAGAAGGCATTAAGTACCTCAGCCTTTTCCTCATCCTTTGTCACTATGTTTTCTCCTGCATCCAATAAAGGATGGAGATTCTCCTTAGTCTTCCTTTTGTTGTTAATGTATTTATAGAAACATTTTTTATTGTCTCTTACGGCAGTAGCCAGATTGAGTTCTAGTTGGGCTTTCACCCTTCTAATTTTCTCCCTGCATAAACTCATGACAACTCTGTAGTCCTCCTGAATGGCCTGTCCCCTCTTCCAAAGGTCATAATTTTTTTTCCTGCGTTCCAGCCAAAGGAACTAGGATAAACTATATTTATCCTAGATACATTGAGATTTCATTATATTTATGTATTCTAATTATATAACTTATTTTCTATGTAGAACAACTAGTATAATAACACATGGCTGAGGAAAACCATTTAATGTTGGGTTTTGATTAATAAAAGTGCTACATAGATGGAAATTAAAAATATGTTAGAACATTATTTCTGTCTTGCATCATTAGATGTTAAATTTTGAAGTGAGCACAGACTTTTCTCCTGATTTCTGTTATGCCTGGCACTTAGTGGATATTAAATTTCGCTTTACATTAATAGGATGTAGCTAGTGATGTATTCAAAGTGTATATATATAAAGTATATAAAAAGTGTGTGTGTATATATATGTATACATAGGATGTATTCAAAGTGATATAAAGCATTCTCTTATTGTGGTACAATATTAAGTTACAAAAATATGTATTACTTTCTAACTGACTCAGACATGAAGTTGTTGTTTACATCCATTCTGTATAACTATTATTGGTTATTATGTTATCATTGCCTTGGTTTTGGTAGTGTTGAAGCCTCAAACAGAATGATGACTCATTCCAAAGATCAAACGGTCCAGTAATAATTCGAAAGATCCTAAAATTTAGGTATATGATGGGAAATTGCAGATGCAAATTAAAAAGACAATAGATATGGACAGCTTAATCTAGATTAGAATTCCAAAGTGTCCTAAAAATATTTCCTTCCATATATGAAGCTTCTTGCTTACTTGAAATGTAGAGACAAGTATCTCAGATGGAGTATCTTGGAATATTGGGTCAGCACAAGAAACCAGTGTTTTAGCATCTACATAAGGCAGTGTAGTTGAAAAATAGCAACAAGTGTTGATACTGAAAAAACAGCACCCTCTGATTATGTTCATTCTCAGAAGGGAGGCATGTTTCCAGGTCATTCCATGAGCACTGTACTTGCACTGTGCAGCTTTTAAATTACATGATCTTCCATTTCTGCTTCCATGGATATTGTAAATGCTTCTGTGTTTTGTTTATTTCTGTATGATCTGTCAGGACTTCTCTCTTGGGATGAACAGAAGGGCATCTGTGTGAGAGAAAGGTGTCAGATAGAATTGCCCTTTTTTTTCCATTACTTAGAAGGAGCTTAATGGACTTTGGGGAAAATATTAAAATTTAACACCAGTTAAATTTGTTGTGTGCTACAAATGGTGCAGATGCTAATTTTAAGTGCTTTTTGTTTTAAAAGACTTTAATACTTCTTCTGTGTCTGTTTTTTTTTCGTCAGGAAATGTCAGCCCTTACTTTTCATATTGAAGGATTATTTTACATGACATGCTAACACTGGGTATTACCTGTCATCCTAATAGGGTCAATGTATAGCAGGTTGTATGGTTTGCAGTTTAACCTACAGTACTTGACCCCATGCTGAATTGTTTGACTGGTCAGACTTAATATCTAAGTCATTTCATGTAGAATATTATCAATATTTTTGCAAATATCATGTGAAAGCAGCCATTCCAGTGGAATTTAAAAGAGAGTAATGGGTTAATTTTGCAAATTACTTTCTGGAGAATTTCTGTTAGCAATAAGAGAAGAACATTTTCAGCTTGTTGGAAAATCTGACAAGTGTTAATTGAGTATTGGCATTGTGAGCTGATTTGGAAGTGGGAGTTGTCATGCAGGAAATAAGATACAAATAAGGTGGGGATAACTAATAAACAATCTTGAAGGTGAAAGGAGCAGCTTGTATTTTATTATAGAAAGGGGGAAAAGACAGCAGGGGAATACTCTGAGTGAGACAGAGATTATGAAGAAATTGATTAGGTAGTTTTCTTTGCAGTAGCGTCCTAGGTGAGTAAAGGAGATATAAAATAAGACGACTGTGAAAGTAAGTGCGATCTTTATAGACAGGAGAAGTTGCCTCTAAAGTCTGGAAAATGGGTTTTGCTTTTCAGCGTGCATTTAGTACCTTGCATAGAACACCCCTGAGCAAGTATTAGTTACAAAATGGACTCATACTCTTAGGGAGCTAGATTTACCGTTGTTTAGTTTTTTGCACCATCTAATCTGAGTATGTATAGAGGAGCTGTATATCATCTGGCTTATTTTGAGAATTCTATAGGTACAAGATCAGTCTAGTACTTGATGTCTTTCATCTTATATATTTGTATTTTCTAAGGTATTTCCATAAGAATGTTAGGTTTTTAGATAAATATGAAGTGATACTTAACCTGTTATGCATTTGTAAGTGCAATATGAAAAAAAGTACTGATAGATGTCTCCTAGATGTCTGGAATGTGCCTATTAGTAATGGAAAAAGGTAGCTCCAGATTTTTTCATAGCACGTGCAGTATTCCAGTGAAACTTGCTTGCCAGGAAGGTCTGTTCTTTCAGCAATATGTGTGGGATTGTGCTCAACTATCTCACTCAAATGTTGAGAATGAGACTCCCACATTAATACATGTTATTACTTTATGGCAAATCCTCTTATTATTTCATCAAAACAATCTCTTTTAGGCCATGGATGCTTCTTTGCTAACATTAATGTTCTAATAATCAGAGGAAGTTAATGAGTTTGGTTTATCAAAGGGATGTCTTGAGAGGGATTTGTGGAACTGTAAAAAAAGGTTTTGTTTCTGTGCTCCCTTTGAAAATATTTTGCTCTGCCCTACTCTCTACTCTCAGTGATATTTTCTCATTGTTTCTTAACATACCATGGTTATAAAAATGACTGAAAAGTATGGATTACAATATATGAAATAAGAAAATTCAGTAACCATTCATGCAGACATAACTTGATCCCACAGTACACACAGTATTTTGAATTATGATAATGTAACCAGTGAAATGAAAGTTGCAATATACTCAGTTTCAAGTATTTTCTGACCAAATTCAACTGATGAATCTAGCTCCATACACATGTTTTTTGGTCAATTTTTATTTTATGAAAAAAAGTGTATTTGCATGCTTTTTTTCAAAGTTACACAATTCCACTAATTTTCTAGACTCATGTCTGCCACAATTTTTTAATAAGATATTAAGAAATATGATGTATCTATTAAGATGTCGTAGGTTCTGCCTGAAACTGTAGGTACCTGTAAGTCAAAATTCACTTCATGCAGAGGCGAATATATATGTATTTAAATCAAAGGAGGAAAAATACAGCTGACAAGTAGATATGCTTTACATGTAGGCTAATGAAGTTTCATACCACTTGCTAGAAATCTATTGCAACAGGAAGATGGCAATATGATATAATTATATGGTAGGAGGTTGATTAAAAATGTATCAGCTAGGCATGTGTGTGTAAACAGAAGTGTCTTATTTGTATGTCTCTGTGTATGTGTTTACTTACCATTAGGGCTGTGATTTTCCAGGAAGCTTATGGAAACCAAGCAACAACCAGCTTTTGAAACTACGGGCCAAATAGTTTATATGGAAATTTATATTATTATAGCACAGAGAGTTTAGTTAAAGACCAACAAAAATTAAGACAAACGGTTAAGAATGAAACTCTCAGTTTCTTCTGAGGGTTGTACCCTACTGAAGTATATGTATAAATATATAAATACATGAAGTGTAAGTATAAATATAGGACTGTATAGTATTTTCAGAGGTACTGACTGCATCTGCTCCTGAACTCATAGCTGCTGCAGTTACTTGTCCTATCTAGGGAAGAATATAAACCCTAAAGCAGGTTATGTGGAAGTAGTGGGTATAAACAGACTGAATTTCACCTATTTTGTCATAACTGCATGCTTGTATGCTGTACCATCATGGGAAATTTTATTGAGGATTAAACTACTTCATGTTTAGTTTAGTACACTTGGATAGCAGTGCAGAATGCTGTAATCACTCTAGCTTATATCCCATATCTTTTTTATGTGTCTGCATACCCATATACCACTTCCCTGTAGAGGCCAGAGTTAAGAAGGCATTCATAAAACGTTTTACAATAAATGACAGACATTTCTATCCAGCACAGGTTTGGTCAGATAAACAGTAAGCTCAGTATCCTAATTGACAGACATTGTCTCAAAGCTACATTTGTAGGTCTTGCCTATAGGTATTGTCATGTAATTGCTTGAATTCTTGATGTTTCAGTGTAAATGAAGAAGTGAATTGCAGACTGGGAGGCTTTTTCCTGAGGAAAACCTTAGTAGCCCCGTTCTGTAAATGTGGTAATGTTTGTTAGTGTCAGCTAGGAATTGAGTATAGCCCTGTGAGTTTAAGAGGGCATCAAACTGCATCCTATCTGTCAAATCACGGCTGTTCAACAGGCACTGTTCAAATAAACATTGTGGCTAGACAGAAACTGCACTAATCTAACAGCAGAAGTTTTACATGTTAACTGACCGATGAACTGTATTTCTTTTTTTTGTCCCATATATATGGATAATGGAGGTTTTTAAGCTCCTCTCAGTGCAGAAGGCCATGCATGCCCAGTGGGTCCAGGCTTAGACCGACAAGTTTCAGACTAAAGTTTTGGTGTTGTTGACATCGTGGTATTTTTGGCATGTCTTGTATATTACATTGAGCAGAGAAGTAATCCCTGCATGCAGTATATTCAAGTATTTATAGATTTAGGCAGTGGGGGTTTTGATCCAGTCTAATGTTGTCACCTTTCCTCTTTTAATTTCACAAAATAAATCACCATAAAATCAATAATGTTTATATATAAAGGAAAAAGAGATGAAAACTCTAACATTCTGAGTTACTCGCTGCTTGTGGATTTCAGGGATGTACTTAAATCAGTCTGAATATATTACACTTATTACTTATTTAACTGATTAGTCTCACTAGTTACATATACTGATTTTGATAGAAATATATGAAAATGTAGACTTTAGAAAGACATAAAGCATACTTCAACTACTTGCATTAGAGGCAGGACAGTGAGGAAATGGCCTTGAATTTATGCAGAGGGATGCACTCCAGTAAATCCGAACACATATCTTAACTTGTAATGTGAAGGTAAAGGTTGAAGTATGTTCTAGTGCACAGGAGACCCTTTTGGCTTTCTAAAAGGTAGTAACAGATTCATCTTTTACAACGATCATAACTGAAAATAAGAAAATGTCTGGCAAAAAATATAAAAGCATAAGGAAATGAAAACGAATTTTCACAATATTGATACAGTAAAAAATGTACTTCCTCACTCTTGTCTGGGGAAAGAGTTGCAAATAATTCATTTGCAGCATTGTAGCCTGAAGTGGGATTAGAAACCTAGACTTTTCTAGCACACATTGTAGAGGCTATCGCATGCAGAGTACTTCAATTATTCATACAGCCCTCACAATGCTCCCATTTTGAAGATACAAAATTTTACTTGCACAAGGATGGCCAGCTAAAATGGAAGATTGCACAAAAGGAGACTTTAGTCTTGTGTAGACAGTTAAAGTTTCTTGTAAAATTAAGACAGAGGTGAGATTTTGGTAATTTCGAACTATAATTGAAGAATAACTGCAATTGAGGAATAAGATAATCCACATTTTCTATGAGGTTAGCATTGAAAACAAGGAGCTATTTTGGGGTAGTTATTGCAATATAGTTAGTTTAATTCCAGGCAATTAGTTAATACAGTTTTATGCAGTGACTAAACAACAAATATTTAGGCTTTGGATACCTAGTGTTAGTTCTATATGATACTATTCATGGAGACTTTGTTTAGCACTTAAATACCACTTCACCTTCAGAAGCACTGCATTCATTCAAATAAAATAAAACAAAGCAAAACAAAAAACAACCCCAAAAACTAGGTCAGAAATTTGGGCTGTTTAGCAGTTATCTGTATTTTGAGATAAATTTTAATATAGTGAATCTTGAAATAAATCATATTTGGGTAGATATGCTTGGCAAGAAATTTTGGAATGTATCTTATCCATCTGTTATTATTATTTGATGTTTCTACAAATATATAATATTGATCTATGTATACATATCATTTGAACATTCATGTGCATCTGTGATTCCAGTGATTTATTACAAATAGATGAAAAAACCAGCAACAGAGAGGTTATAAAAATAAGTTATTCTATGTTAATGCTCATTAATGCTCATTGCACAGTTTTCATTTTCTGTGACTGTATGAAGCAGGGACATGGATTTGATGGGTGGACTGTTTGATGGATAATGAATTGGCTGGACGGTCGCATCCAGTGGATAGTTGTCAATGGCTGAGTGTGCAGATGGAGATCAGTGACAAGTGCTCTGGGACCAGTGATGTTCAATATCTTCATCAGTGATATAGACAGTGGCATTGAGTGCACCCTCAGCAAGTTTGCA
The DNA here is from genome assembly GCA_013401335.1 of Brachypteracias leptosomus. NCBI lineage: Eukaryota > Metazoa > Chordata > Aves > Coraciiformes > Brachypteraciidae > Brachypteracias > Brachypteracias leptosomus. Next base: position 23,021 of record VYZX01023422.1, on the reverse strand, counting down.
GATGACAGCAAGCTGAGTGGTGCAGTTGACAAGCCAGGGGGACAGGATGCTGTCCAGAGGGACCTGGACCATCTTGAGAAATGAGCTCATGTGAACCTCATGAGGTTCAACAAGGCCAAGTGCAAAGTCCTGCACCTGCGTCAGGGCAACCCCCAGTGTCAGCACAGGCTGGTGGATGAAGGGATTGAGAGCAGACCTGTAGAGAAGGACTTGAGAGTAGTTGCAGACGAAAGCTGGAGAAAGCCTTTAGTGATAGGACAAAGAGTAATGATTTTAAATGAAAAGAAGGTAGGTTTAGACTAGATATGAGGAAGAAATTTTTTATGGTGAGGGTGGTAAGACACGGCCCAGGTTGCCTGGAGAGGCCATAGGTGCCCTATCCCTGTAAACATTGAAGGTCAGGTTGGACTGGCTCTGAACAACCTGATCTAGATAAAGATGCTCACTTCAAGGGGGTTAGACTACTTGACCTTTAAAGGTCTCTTCCAACCCAACTATGATTCTATGATTCTACTGTGTCTATAAAAAGAACATAATGAAAAGTGTAGACTCAATAATACTGAATAGATTAAACATGAATATCTTGAGACTAAGCAATGTACATTAATGACTGTGATACCTTGATTAAAATGAAGATTAAGAATGCACATGAGTGAATCAGGAGACACTTCATAGAGCACTAGGTTTAACAGACATAAAAATTCTATGCTTTCCCCAGATAGGAAGTCTGGTGAAAACAAGCTTTTTCTGTTGGTCTCAATTTTAGAACTATATATATAATTTATTCTTGCAATTACCTTATAAATAACCAGTTTGATAACTACAGTTGAAAAATTAATTTCTTGTAAATTGGGGAAATACTTGGATTTTCTCTGTTTGGCATACAAAATTATAAACAAGGAGAGAGAAGTCTTACTTTTTAAACCTACAGCATGAATTCCTACAAGTAATGAGAAAACTGGAACATGCATCAGTTCTGTTCAGTTTCACCTTAGAGACTATAAAAGAGATCTACTCAGAGAATGATATCAAACACATGTCCTGTCAGGCTAGCTTTTATTCAGTTTATATATGGCTCTATGCATATATGAAATGATACTTTATGTCCCAGTCCTATTTGAAGATGGTGTTGATAATTTATTCTTCTGTGTTTTTGTACCACTGTCACTAGAAGCATGAAACTCCTTTAAAAATGCAGGTGAATTGTCAGTTTTGCAGTCTATGAATGTGTTTTGTTTTCTGAGTTGTACTTTGGTTTTTGATAGTAAGCCCTGAACTTGATCATTCTTCATTTCCTTGCTGCTTAACGTGAAAATGACCAAAAATTTAACTGTAGCTGGGTAATCTGAAGCCACTTTGTTTAGAGGATAAAATTTCTGAGATGATGAACAGTCTTAAGAGAGAGCGATGTTGCTGATTTCCAAAATCTGAACTATATTGTGATATCTAAATGTGTATTCTATTTTCTGATTTTTTTTTTAATCACAGGACACATTTTCTCTAAAATTATGCAGAAAGAATTATGTGTTTGGACTGAAATCCACCTATTTATCCTGTTTACTGGTAGTTTTGTCAAATGATACCATAAAGGAAACTGTGAGGTATTTTAAATAGTACAGGGAAAGAGCATGCTTTCTGAAGACTAGAGAGGAAGTACCTTACTTAGAAGAACACCTTTCAACAGCTTTGCTTTCTGTAAAATCAAATTACCTACCGCATTATTCAAATGAGACAAATTCTGTAGATTTCATGTGACAAGCTTTTTAGATTTCCAGCTTCAGAGGCAGACAACTGTGGCAGAGGTTACTTTTGTAAACAGGTGGTTAGCTCAAGGACTGCTCTACCACTTTAGGTAACTTGAAAAGCTAACAAAAGCTCCATGTCTTACATCTTGGTTTAGGCATCCCATAGCAGAGTATAAAATATAATGTAAACCACTAAACTGCAAAATGAGATACAGCTTTTTTGCCCAGGCCTTTCTATAATTTTTATCAGAATGTTGTTCTGTCTGGAACATCAGGTAATAAGATGCTTATAAAATTTAATATTAAGTGTCTATGGAAGACTGATGATACAATATATTTGTAATTACAGAAGTCTATAGAATACCAGATTCTAATATTTTTCACTATAAACTTGTTATGTGCATCTCTGTAGAAGGCAATCTATTGTATGACTCATATTTCCTTAAGCACTCAAGACCATATGTTTCCCTAGAGAACGGAGGGGAATTCTAAATGCAGAATTCTATCTGCTGGGAATGAGAACAGGGAATTGTGATTTGTACTTAAGGTTAATTTAAAATAATGCTTTTATTGTAATACATTTTAGAAATCTTAGTACTTAGAGATTGAGATACTTCAGAATGGATAGCTAAAGTGATGTTACACTATATAAATAAAATATCATTTCGGTTGCAGGTAATTGTCTTCATTTGAAGACTGCTGTCTCACGAACTTTTGTCGATTTAATCTCTGAGGCAATTCTATGTGAGTTATTGCTTTATTGACTCTTCTGTGGAATATTCAATATATCTTGACTGGTACTTGGTTATACATATTCTCCATTTTTATTTTCCTTTATATATTTATATATTTAATATTAATGAAAAGTGAGGTTATAAATGTGGCTACCAAAGTGGTTATTTTATTCTTCAAATTCCTTGAACTGTTTGACTTAGAACTGTATGATACTCTGATTTAATAAATTTAGACTATGCAAGAATCAGTGTAACACTGAGTATGAGCTGATTGGTGATGTCAAAAACTAATTTCTGGTAGGTCATCTTTAATGTAGGTGTTTCTGCAAGGACATCACATCACTTTATTATTGACTTGATGTGCTCAAGTTTTGGAGATAAAGCTTGGGCAGATAGTTTGTAAATGAGATTAAGAAAAGAGTGAAGTTATAAATAAATAAGAAATACCAGCAGAGTCCCACAGAGTATCTAGGACACTAAGCATAAAACCAGGTTTTAAAATGGTAAAATCCAAGGTCAGACTAGACCAATCTAGATATTGAGACTACAGGTAACATAGAGGGGTCCAAAAATCTTTAAGCAAGATAAAAAGGCAGAATTGTAGTGAATAATATTTGTTGTGATTCTTCAAATTCTTCCATATTAGCTATAGAACATTTTTTACTTAAAGTGTATGCTTGGATTCTTTTAAATAGAATTGATGTAAAGATATTACATTGGATAAAACAGTGTAATTTGGTAATTTTTGTTATATTTGTGCTTTAAGTTCTGTAGTTTTGGAACAATACAATTGTCCTGAAAAAAGTTGGGGTTCAGTATTATTTTTCTGTGTAGAATCGATTTCACTAAAGTTATGGTTCTAACCCCTGATATTCAACTTGCCATTTGTTTGACTGAAACCTGGCAGAACAAATTAAAATGACAATTTATGATTGTTATATGTAAATAGAAGCTTCACAGATGTATTATAATAACCCCACCACATTCCTGAAGACTCTGCTTATTGTCGTTTAAAACACTTTTATCTTATGAGATCATGTTGTGCACTAAAACATGAAAGAGAAATTACTCCAGCTTACTTAAAAATGGATTTGTAACACTTTACATGGAAATGATTACTTGCAGATAGTGCTAAATTTTAAATATATTTTCTCACTTTTTAAAAAGCAGATGAGCTTCAGCTGCACAGTTAAGTCATGGGAAGAGGGACAGAAGGATAGTCTGTTATTTTAGTTTTGTTTATTCCACTTGCTATTGTTTATTGCCTTCATGACATGTTAGTGATCATTTTGCCACAGCAGTGGTTCACAGTCTGTGGACATAAGCATATATGGGCAAAAGGAATGCCTGACCTCAGTATTAACATTTTAGTAGTTTAAAGTTTGCATATTCATATTTATATAAGGCAAGTATCTCATCCTTGAATTAAAGCTTACTTTATAATAGAAATATGGTTTTTATACAATTAGTTGTATATATCTGCATATGAAGGAAATATGAACATGATACACTGATGTACAAACTTTTCTTCATAGAATCATAGGATGGTTTGGGTTGGAAGGGACCTTAAAGATCATCTAGTTTCAACCCCCCTGCCATGGGCAGGGACACCTCCCACTAGACCTGGTTGCTCAAAGTGCCATTCAACCTGGCCTTGAACACATCCAGTGTTGGAGCATCCACAGCCTCGCTGGGCATTCTCTTCCAGTGTCTCACTGCCCTCAGAGTGAAAAACCTCTTCCTTACATCTCATCTAAATCTCCCATTCTCCAGTTTGAAGCCATTACCCCTTATCCTATCACTACAAGCTCTCATAAAAGTGCCTTCCCAGCTTTCTTTCAGGCCCCCTTCAGATACTGGAAGGCCACAATGAGGTCTTCCTGGAGTCTTCTTTTCTCTTTCCCAGACTGAACAACCCCAATTCTCTCAGTCTCTTCTCCTAGGAGAGGTGTTCTAGCCTCCTGATCATCTTCATGGCCCTCCTCTGGACCCACTCTAACAGGTCTATGTCCCTCTTATACCTGGGGCGTCAGAGCTGGACAGTACTCCAGCTAGAGTCTCATGAGAGCAGAGGGGGAAAATCACCTCCTTCGACCTACTGGCCACACTTTTTCTGATGCAGCCCAGGATATGGTTGGGGCTTTCTGGGCTGCGCTGGCACATTGGTGGCTCATGTTGAGCTTTTCATCAACCAGCACCCCCAAGTCTTTCTCCTCAGATCTGCTCTCAGTCCACTCATTGCCCAGCTGGTATTTGTGCTTGGGTTTGCCTCGACCCAGATGCAGGACCAGTTGTTCTTAGTTGTCCTTAATGTAGAAAATCATGGTATTTGGACCAGTGCCTCTGCCTGATCAGAGTATGACAATCATCTTGCCTAGCATGGTGTTTTCTTTAGGTGACAAAATGCATATAGTTCAGAAACAGAATCTGAAAGTTACATATGTAATACAAAAAAATTAGTTTGACTCAATTACTGGAGCTATTATATATATCACTGTATCTGCTCCAAGAGAGACACTGTTTTTGCTTTAATCATTTTAGATTGGATCAGGACTGTGCTTTTAAAAAACTTCTGATAACCCTCTATCTTATTTTGTTTTACACTGAGTAGGTGCCTTGGAATACATTAGTTTTAATCCTCCCATATTCTAAACCTAAACTGGAAGACATTAGAGCACACTCTCTGGTGCTCCAATGACTAACGAATATTTTGTTTATGGGACCAGAACAGAGGCAGACTGAACTAACATTCGTGAAACTAATAGCATGGATGTTGCATATCCTGTACCTGATATTTCACTCTTCAGTTATCTTCCTGCTTGGGCCTCACTACTTGGTAATGTAAACACAGCCTTAGATAACCTCCTTAATTTTCTCCTTAACCTTATGCATAATGGCTGTTTATGATAATTATGGTTTTGGGTTGGAGTTTTTACATCTGAATTTAATTATTTACTCCTCTGACGAGATCACCATTTCAAAAATTTTCAGTATTTCTAAAAGATTCTCTAAAATATCCTAAACTCTGAAATATATTTTTCCATTCATATATACTTCCTATTTTAAAGTTCAACAGCTGGTGAAGTTTATGGTCACAGTAACGTGAGTCAGATGGCAGATATTTCAAGAGAAATCAGCAATGACAGCAGAATACTATTACTTTGTAAAGTAGATAGCTGGCCCCCAATGTAATTCTTTAGAAGGAATATTTAACTAATATGCTATTGCATTTAAGATAATTTCTGATCCATCCTTGAATTTGCAACTAGAGAAAACACCCAGTAAAGCTGAAAGACAATGTAGTTCATCGCTTCCCTAGAACACTGGCAGCATAAATAATTTTATACCCCTCTACACAGAGATCTGATACGATTTAAGTGTTTCTTCAAAAAATATACAGGATTTTAAGATTTAGATTCTTCATCAATATTTTGTAATACACCTGCTGTACTGTACAATTTTTACACCATGGAAATATTTCTGTTAGGATAAGCATCTCAGTTCAAGATAAACCACTCAAACTGATCTAAACCTGAGTTCCAAAAATAGGATCCGTGATCTCACATCTGAACTCTCTGCAACATCTGCTACAAATTCTCGTGTTAGTTTAGAGTGTATGCAGATTTAGCGAGCAGTGTATCATTATTAAAACTTCAATATCTTTCTAAGAAATAAGTACTACTATAATTTTAATGTGGGCCAATGGTGCAAGTAGAATATCCATAGTTCTGACTGCATGCCTTATTAATAACATGAACTACCTTTTCTAGCCTTTAAAAAGAAGTTTAATGAACAGTATAAGTAAGAGACCCTGCTTAGCTACAGATCGGTGTCTTGTGGATGATTGAAATAATACAGTGTTACAAAGCTAATTTCCTTAGGAAATTAACATAATCAAACTGAACATAACCAGGAATTTTTGGTGGAGTAATATTTAATCTTTTAAGCAGAGACCTTTGTTTTCTAGTCAGAGTTCTATTTCTGATAATGTTGATTGAAAAATTTTTCTTTGAAGGATTCATTTAACCTTTTATTAATGAAATCATTCTTTACCACAAAGGCAAAGTTTAATTTATAGCAAATATTCCAAGAATAAAACCTAAAAATACAAGTATTCATAATTGTCAAAAGAGCTTTTTAAAAATACCTAGTTGTAGAAACTTAAGACTATATTCATGTTAGGAAACTTTTTTTCTTTTAAACTTAAGTTTGCGGCAAGGGGAACCTGTTTAACTACAGCCATAGACCCTCTTGAACTTTTTTTGTTGTTTCAGAGCAGCTTTAATAAATCTACCTTCCAATTGCCTCTTTTTCTCCAAATGCTATAGAATGAACTATCTGATGTAAACTAATTGGAATTCTATGGAGGTTTTAGTGGGAAGAATTGCAACTGACTCAGCTTTCTCACTTGATGTACCATACAAGTGACAAGGATGATTCAAAGGAAAAGGTAAAACACAGGCCTTGAGGAGTGAGGAGACTCAATTTCCGAGTATGATCAGCTTAACCTGTAGTGGAGTAGCATTTTGAGCATCTGAGTTTTGTGTAATTTTTTCTGGTTTACCAATACCTTTTTCTAGGGAAGGATTTTGTCTGGAGTTAGTTACTGCACAGAAGAATCCAGGTTCCTGCAATGTTGAGACTTTGGAATATTCTGTTCCGAGTATCTGTAACAATGTTCTGCTTAACAGTTGACTTCTATAGCTAATAACAAAGATCAGTTCTCTGGTTGTTGGGTTCTTTTTGTTGTTTGTTTCTTTTTATTTATTATTTTAATGCAATCAATCTGGCATTTAGCTGTTGAGTATCTCCTCCTACTTCTTTTTTCTTCAATTCATTTCTTTTAGCCCTTATGGCAAGGCTACAGCAAACAAAAGTATCTTACAGTTCCAAAGCAATTAGGTTGCTTGATGTTTTGGGGGTTTTTTTGTTTGTTTTCATTTTCTGTAAAAATGTTTATTACATTCTGTAAGGAATGTTTAATAGATGTCCATATCAAAAAAGTAATTTATTCCATAGGATCTTGTTGTAGTTTGCATTGTTTTAACTCTGTTGATAACTGATTAATCAGTCAATCAATTAATTATTTAATTAAGTGATGTGCCTAAATCACAAGTACCTGTGTAATTTATTTTGTTTTACTTCTGAAAATTAACTGCTGGGGCTGGTTTGGAAATAACAGCAGCATTGTAACTGCCGTAGTAGTATGATGTTGAGCAGTGTCACAGAAAGATGTCGTTGTGTGTCATCAAATCACAAACAAATGTACAAGAATATTTTCTTGAATGCATTGTGAGGCAAAATAGTTTTTTATATGTACAAAATCTGTCTTTTACATTTTGTGATCTTTCACAAGTGATAGCACTTATTAGAGTGTTATCCTTACTGATTGCCTATGATAATAAATTGCTTAATATTATATATATTTATACAAACATCCCCTTTTTTGGTGTGGTTTTAGTATACCTCACCACTGTTTGTTGTAAGTTTGTTTTGATGCTTCATTGGAGCTTGGAACAGGCTGCCCAGGGAAGTGGTGGAGTCACCATCCCTGAAGGTGTTTAAAAAGTAGATGTAGCACTTGAGGCTATGGTCTAGTGGTTAGGGACATGTTGGGATGAAGGTTGGGCTTGATGATCCTAGCGGCCCTTTCCAACCATAATGATAATATGATTCTATGATTTTGAGGCACTTTTCTGAAATAACTTGAACAGCCCTCAACCCCCAAACGTCCACAGAAATTCCATTATTATAAAATATATGCCATTGTAATTATTTTTTAAAATTTTGATGAGAAAGGAACTTGACTCACTTACCAAAAGTAGGCAAACATTATTAGGATGACTATATGCAATTCAAAAGGAGACACACAATTTTTTATTTTTTAAATTTTTCTTTAGTAATAAGGTAATTTGGAAATCTTAAAACTCAAACAGAGAAATTATTGTTTTCTCATTTTACTATTTAAATCATACTTCAGCCAATCCTTTTTTGCCTTATAGTAATAGTTTGCAGCCATCTGTAGGCTTATTCTCTTGTGTTTATTTGTAAGGATTAGCCTAAATATATAGTGAATGAAACAGGTCAGCTAACAGAAAGGTACAAACTACTTATTTCTGTAAAGAAATAAAAAGACTCTTTTATCAGTGTGTGTAATTAAAAAAAAAAAAAGAAATTACAATATTTTGTTTGTGGAATGGTAATTACAATTTCGGTGGGAAGAACTGGAAAGAAAAATTTCTATGAATCCTTGGTGGAATCAGATGGGCACCTGTTTTGATCACTATGGTGCTACTGAGCTTATTTAAAGAATATGATGCTGTGGTTTTATTTACACTCAGTATTCATGAACCAACTTACTAAGAGTATAACCCAAAGCTGAATGAATCAATTGAATGACTTCATATGATTTTACTAAGCATTGGCTAATACAAATGTCATAACTTCAAGTCAGTATTTCATATTTTTTAAATTGCATTTGATTACTTAAGGAACAAATAAGCATTCTGATTCCCCGTTGTCCTTATCTTCAGAAGAAATAGTGATGAGAATGGATCTGAGTCTGTTGCAAAACACATTCCAAAATATATCCCACAGCTACAGTTGGTGCTGTGCCTTTTGTTGTTGTTTTAAAGCTAGCTTTAGGAATTAGAAATAAAAATCATCCATCAGAACAATTTTTAAAAAGTGTTTTCCCCTGTGTTAGCATATTCTGTTGTCTTTTGAGTCATGCATTGCTCCTTGTACTGCCTGGCAACAACAGGATCTCTCCTGATGAAGCTTCTGTCTCCTCGGAGCACAGGTTCCCACATGTAGCTTTCTTAGGCCACACTGATAACCCCCATACAGTTTCTATTTCTGTGCTCTTCACTGGATGGGAAAATCACACTTATCTCTTATCCTGGGTAGAGAGTGGTAGCTGTGTGCTGTAATAGCCTTTCCTCTTTTTTATAGTTCTACCTGGCTTTCTGCACCTGTTTTTATAAAATGTAAACAATTCAGGTGAAATTAGGATGGATTTTCACACTAAATCAGTTTCCAGTTAGGACCTAAAATAACTGTATTTACAATGCACAGCAACCTTCTTCTGTAATACACTTGTAATTGTTTTTTTGTTTTTTCTACTTTAGTAATCTGAAAGAGGTGTTTAGCTTTGTCAATGCATAAAACTGATCTTTTTTTAAGGAAGTGAGCCCCCTCTACTGTTAAACAGGAGTAAATGCTGTTGCATGTTCAGGGTTTTTTTTGAGCTACACCAAATACGAACAGGATGACATAGGAGGCTTGAGGAAGATGCAGTAGCCAACGTCTGTGATTTTTTCTTTCTTCGTTAATACAGCATGCTATAATATGTGAAGATGAGGCATGCTATTTTCATTTTATACATGTGATCACAATCTGTAGAGTTTCAGGAAAAATGAAAGACAGCTTGCAGAACTCTGTGACCTAACTAAAGAAATGCTTTCAAATTTGTTTTCATGTTCATCACTGCTTGTCAGTTCTATAGCTTGCATGCTTTGGCTGCAGAACTTCAGATCACTACTGTCTTCATCTGTGGGACATCACTCAGGCTTTAGGATTTTATTTACTGGTGTATGTATTTGGATAATCTTTTTTCAATAAAAATGAACATTTAAAAAAGAAATTTAATTATAGCGCAGAGTGTCAGAGACCCATGTTTTTACATTGCTATCTGAAAAAAAAAGTCTAATATTATTTTCTGGTGTTGGTAAAGAACAGAGATGCATCAGGTGTGGGTTACTTACCTAATTACTGATGACGAATCTACAGAAATTACACTGTCAAAGTTATGAGAGTAGATTCTCTGGATCAGTTCCATAGATGTTTTAATGATAGCACCTCAGTGGGGTTTTTCTGTTTGTTTTCTTTTTATTTTCTTCTTTTACTTTTTTTTAAAAAAATTAATGAGAACTTTAAAGGTTCTTTCATTGGTACTACTAATAAAAAAGATTGCTTAAGACGTGTCCTGACACTATAAAGGCAGTTTCCTTATCTCTGCACGAATTTTCAGACCTGGTAAAGAGAACCTTTATAGATGTATTTAGAAGTTCTTTGAATGACCCGAATTTTATTTTAAGACACAAAAAAGATATTTGTGAAAGGCAGCCTGTGTGGTATGCAAAGAGAAGTTCTATTGTCTCTTTTCCATATGAAAACTTTGGATCTTCTTGATAAAGGCTAGAAAATAATTTTTACTGTATTATGTGCCCCATTAATAGAAGCAGGAAATGGGATTTTCTTAATTTTAGCCTGGGCCAGAACTAGCTGAATATCCTGTCCCTTTACAACAGGATAATGAGATTTGGGTTGCCACACTTACTGCAGTTGAAAAGAGAAAGTACATAAGAATTTGAAGCATGTTGCAGGAAGTGCATTCAAAAGACTTTTAAATTTTATTTCTCTTTTTAATGCAGTTCTTTATAAGTGCTTTCAAAGGTCAGACTTCTTTCCTGTGCAATGCTCTCTAGAATGGCAGTTACGGGAAAAAGACTTTTAAAAAGCTTTAGCTTCAAGTGGTGTTTTGAAAACTATATAACCTTGTCATTAGAAGTCAATAAAAACCTCTGTTTTTCCTCATGTATGATTGTATTATTTTTATTTTTTAGCCCAACAAGCATCTTCTATGCAAGCTGAGACAGTTAGAGTGTTTTCTCCCTTGAAATAACTTCATTTTATATATAGTCAGGTGAGGAATCACTTTTAAATCTACTCTCAGTCCATTTATAATTGAAGAAGTCTGAAAGACAGCACATTTGTAAGAAATGGAATTTGAAACAACCAGTGTTGGGGAGTCATCACTATGAACTTTCATTAATTCATTGTGGTTTTCAAAAGATCTATGTATACTTATCATCCTTTTGCACTCTTTTTCTCTCTGATTATTTAGCATTTCTAGTCTTTCAGGCTTGCAATATTATGCTGCAAAACTACACCCAAAATTCTCCACTTTCTTTAAGCATGTTTCTAAATTTCTTAATCTCACTTTCTGATCCCACAAGCAAAATTTATGCTTATTTTGATGTCTTCATTATCTATTGTGGTGTGCTTTCTTCTGGTCTGCCCATTTTTCCCTCTGCTGTAATCTGCAGAACACTGTTGTTATACATGTCCATTCCTGTTGTTCAACCAAGGTTTTTCTTTTTCTCATAAACATTGTTGAATGCAATTGCTCACTTTTTTTTCCACTTCACATGAAGTAAAAACTCAAATTGCTCATCTTCAAATCTATGCACAGTTTCCATTTCAGAAATTCTTTTCCACTAGCTTTCCCCTCTTGCATGTTATCATGTCTTTTAACTGTTAATTGGCTGAGCACTGCTTTTTCTCTCTCCCTACCTCAGAACAGTTCTCTGGGGAGAGGCCAATGGTTCATCAAGCACAGTATTTTGTTTCTGACTCTGTTTTTCTCCATAAGAAAGTCTTTAAGAAAAGGCATGAGAACAGCACAAGCATACATGATAAGCCTAGTTAAGACTTTTTTATCTCCGAGCCATTTTCAGCTGCAGGCCTTTCTGAGCAGGACGTGGGTCCTACTGAGTTAACAACGTGAAATGGATTTCTTTTCCATGAACTTTTATTTTCTACAGCAGCTCTTCACAAGGAGTTCTACAGTTCAACTATTTATTACCTGAAGAACTAAGTAGTTTATGTATGAACTTCATCCCCAGTAGCTTCATATATGCCCAGTTCTCAAATCAGAAAACAGAAGCAAGTATTTAGCCTATCCCCTTTCCTTATACTTTATCTTGTACGTGAATTTACTTCTCTCTCCCACATTTATTTCTTACATCCTGACTTTCTTATAAATTTGCAGTGTAGTATCATGGGCTCAACCTAATTATGAAAACCTGAATTAGTTTTAAAAAGCACTCCCATTTCCATAATAGCAAGTGATCGGACAGCGTGCAGATTCAGAGAGTCACACGGTTGGAAAGGACTTTCTGAGATCTCTAGTCCAGCCTCCTGCTAGAGAAGGTTGCTCAGGGAATGTCCAATAAGATTTTGAATGTCTCTATGGATGGAGTTTCTCCAGCCTCTCTGGGCAACCTGTTCTAAGGTTTGACCACCCTCACAGAACTTTTTTTTTCATGCGCATCCAGTCAGAATTTAACATGTTCCAATTTGTATCTACTGACATTTTTCCTATATCCGTGCAACTCTGCTAAGAGCCTCACTCCTTCCTCTCTACACCTTCCTATAAGGTAGCTGCAGGCAGCAGTAAGATCTCAGCTTAGCATTGTCTTCTTAAGGATGAACAAACCCAGTTTTCTTAGCCTCATCTTTATGGCTGTTCTCTGGACTCACTCCAGTATGTCAGAGTCTTTCTTGCACTGGGAAGCCCAAAACTGAATATAGTATTCTCCATGTGGTCTTCAGACAGGGAAAATCGCTTCCCTCAGTCTGGTGAGAACATTTTTGTTAATATAGCTCAGTGTCTGGCTGAGCTTCCTTGATGCAAGAGCACACTGCTGAAATTTACTAGCTTGTTGTCTGCCAGGAACCTCTGGTCTTTTTCTGGGAAGCTGTATTCTGGATGGACAGAAAAATGCCTGTACCATTCCATGCGGTTGTTCCATCCCAGCTACAACTCTTGCATGTACCTTTGTTGAACTCCCTGGTATTACTGTCCACCCATTTTTCCAGCTTGTTTATGCCCTGAATAGCAGCCTTGCCCCTAGTCTGGTGTTACTGCAACTGCAGTTGTGTATTACAGATGCAGAAAACTGAGATTTAGTAGCAGCCTGGAGGTACAGGGGGAAAACAGAAATTCAGATTTGTGAGTGCTTAAGACTAAATGATACAAAGATAGAAACTTTATTATTGGGAAAAAAATACTAGTAATTTCACTAATAAAGAATGTTCAAACTGTATTTGAATGATGACAAAGCATAAGAGAGTACCCTCTTGCTAAGGTTAGAGTAAAATGAGATGGGAAAAAGGCCAAAAAGATGTTTCTAAGGAGCGTTAGGGAGTTTTCAGGTACCATAGCTTTTCTCCCACTGTGGGATCTTGTGCGTCATACATACCTGATTGTCCACTGCAGCTGCCATGTTTGCCATATAGTGTTTACAGTGCACACAAGGGAGCTCAGCTAGAAGGAGATTTCTCAGTTTCAGCCTAGTGCCTGCCACCTTGCCTGTCCCAGAGCTGATACCTTATTCTTCCCATCCTCCTGTCACTTTGTCACCTTGTGTACAAGAAATTATACGTTTGGTGCTTTCCATTTCATCGATTGAAAAAATGAAGTTCTATAAACTTGTTAGCCTCTAGCGAGGAAAAGAACTGAGGACTGAGCACATTCCATTCTCCCTGATACAGCCAGTATGACAGAGCACAACGTGTTTAACTCTGCTTGAAATGTACAGATTTTGCCCTTTCAGATTTCATTTTATTCAGTAAACACAAGGTTTTCTTGCCTGACTCTCTTCTTTAAGATATATCAAGCTAAACCTGACACTTATGATTTCTGTGTTCCTTCCTCCACTCCAAGCCCTGGGTTGTATTTTTAATAAAGTCTAGCCACTTTCATGTTACAGACTGTAGGGCTTGCAGCTGTGCCTCCCTTCATCTAGACTGCAGAATATAATTTCTAGCTATACTCAGAAAAAAACAACAGGAAAAATGACAGCTGCAGCATGAACAATTGGAAATAGGGAAGGGTCTGAAATTATCCCAAAATTATGAACAGAAGGTTGAAGAAAGAGAGAGAATGGGTTTTGTAATCATGTATCTAAGTGGACAAAGGAAGAAAGAAAGCAACTGAGACTGACCAGAAAGCACAACTATCTGGAGATCTCAGTAACCAAAATCTAAATGCTACTTTAACTATTTGTTTTCCAGAAAATTAAATATAATCCTTCAAGCTGAGCAAAATCTCCAAGATACAAGTTTTCCTATAATGGTGATGAAATTTTAAACTAAATTTTATCATTTTATGTTAGCCTTTGTAATTCTGGACTTGGAAACCGTAAAACCATTTTGTTTACATCCATTCAGGCGAAACATGAAGACAGCAGAGCGGTTTCCTTTATGTCCACTTGTTTTTTGCAGCAGTCCTCTAACTCTGACTTATCTATTACATCAAAAAGAAGTTGCATGTCTTCCCCTACAAAATTCATCATTACTTTTGTCCAGCTTACTAATTATGCCCATTACAAGAAATGAGCACCTGGCTTTCATTAGCTCATAGGTGAGCCTATAATTTGTTCCTCTTGCTGTTTCTCTTATATTTTCTTCTGTCTCTACCCCTCATGTTTGGCGGAAGCTATCTTTAGAACATCTATAGAAATCCTCTTTAGAGCTTTGAACTTGTGTTCAAAATCTTGAGAAGTTACTGCTGCCTCCAAATCACTACCTTATATGTGAAAAATTGTGTCTCCTTGTACTCTTACTTTCCCTTTGTTTCATTCCTCTTTTCACTATGATTTCTGTTAAATTTTAAGCTGTTTATTGAAGGTTTTTTTCTGTAATTGTACCGAATCTGCCTGAGTGGGGCTGTAGTTCTTGGCTATGGCTCAGAGCTCCTGAAGTAGAGGAGATATTACTTTTTATTTTAGTCATTAATTAGTAACAAATTGTAAGAAAACCCCCCTGTAACTCTAGACTCCTCCTTTGAGTCCACTAGAGGGACTTTCTGCTTGTATTTCCCCAACTGTTTACAGGTATCCTATTTGGTAAATTTTGAGCGTTTTCTTACTGCAAGCTTTTGTATCTCTTTAGCACTTAGAGATTATTGTCTCGTGTTGGATATTAGGAGAACCATAGACTTGAGTTTTCAAGCGCTCCTTGTTACTCTAATTTTTTTGTTTGTTGTTTATATTGTCCCAAATTCTAAGCAATACATAATGAAAAAAAACCCTACAAGAATAACACAAATCCAATTTTCCTTGCCAAACTGATTTTGTAGTTTAAAGCAACGTAAAGCAGCAGATTAATATAGAGATTTAAAAGTGAGTATGTGACTATAGAAAGTATTGCTTTCAGTAGTCTAGTTTGTCAGTTTTCTAAAGTCACTGCAACAAAGAATTTGAAGGTAGATAGTGAGATGAAGTTTGCAGTTGTTTATAAGTGGCTTCTTCTAAGTGAAAGACTCCTGAAGACAACTTGAAGGTATCTGTAATGGCAAGGGACTGAAGGAAATGAGTATCTTAAACAGAAGTTGACATTTCAGCAAGATGAAAAAAAAAAGGTAGGGTGGAATAGTCAAAGAAGACTTCTAGAAGTGCAAGCGGGCAGTCTGTGTCAGCAAAAAAGGAAAAGACACGGATAAATTGAGTAGAGTGTTATATCAGAGCATTTGGCTTTGGAAATTACTTTTGCCAGCAGTGTTCTGTATTTCTGACAAGACTGTATTTGCCAAGACCAGGAGAAGGGATGGGGGATAATGATTTTCTAGGTAAGACTTCTGGCTGTGCGGATGGAGGGATTGCTACATCACCATATGACTTTGAAAACTGGATGCTAGGCACAAGCTTACACCATTTTCTGTCCTGGTCATAAGGTTCCCCAGGGTTCTCAATTTACAGTGTTGAAGTTGTAAAGCTCTCTATCAACACAATGACGTGCACAATGTATAGACAATAACACAAATATCCCACCACAGTTTTGGTTTCCTCTGAGCTAAAAGTTTTTAAAAGAGAACTGACTGTTCATTTAACAAAATTGGCAGATCTAACTTTCCAGTATTGGTCTTTGTCTTGCACCATCACTGCTATTTCTTAGACCTTCAGGTTTTCCTTTTAGTTCCCCTCAGTACCATTCTTCATGTGCCTTTTTCCATGTGGTCTTTTCTTTTTTGTATCTTTATTTTTTCCTTTTGAGTGCTTATCTGAAAGCTCATTTGCACTATGGAGTATATTTACTGTTCTGTTAGATAATTTTTCATTGTAGCATTTTTTTAATGCGTTCATGTTCCTGTAAGGGCTGTTCATGTGATAATGGAAGGATCTTGGATAGATTTGCAAGACAGAGAGGTTGTTTTCCTGTTTCTGCTCTTTCCATGTAGGCTGTCTGACCTTTAGGTTGTCAGGAGAGCTTTTTTTGAATATGAGATATGCATTCTTGCAGTTGAGCAGGGGTAAAAGAAAACCAAACACTTTAAGCATTACACAGTAAAAAGGTACAGTCACAGTAAGAAGGTACTTTCTGGTTCAGTTCTTGAATTGCTTCATATTCCATATTGTGCCATGTGCCTTTTCAGAGCACCACACACTACCTCCATGTCCTTTTCTAGAGATGGGAGATTTAGAGGTGTTTCTGGACCATTTTTCATGAGTTTCTCATAGTTTCTGCAAAATAGAATTCATGAAGAACATTGATAATTGAGTCAGTTTAAGAGTTGCAATATTCACCAGTGCAGAGCTTCCTGGGTACTGGAAAAAAGACAGCACTTCAGCCCCTTGCTTTTCTTTACACTTATGTTCTCTGTAATCCCTTCTGATCATTTTCTGTACTTACCAGGATTTGATCAAAAGGGAGCTTCCAAGAGTAAGCTCCTCAAGGAATTGGAAGCATTTCTTTTGCAACATCTTACCTGCCATGGTACATATTCAAAACTGTCTAGTAGGCTACCTTGAGACAACTTCGTTGGGTATTATCTTGCAACAGAATGCTGTCATTTTGGTATAATCAACATCACAGCAGTGACTCATACCATTGTTCTCCAACTCGGGTGGGTGCAGAGAAAGTATTTCACTTATCTTTCCTTCTTTCAAGCAATTTAGAATTGCCCTTCTAAAAAAGCCTCTCATGGAGGCCAGGAGATGCTACAGACTTGAATCCAATATGATTATGCATTCCTTATCCTTTCAGTATCTCCCAGGTTGAAAATGAATCAAAATGCATTACTCTCTACAAAACTTTTAATCAATTTAAGTCCTTTTATTAGGAATTGTGCATGCTAAAAGTTTAGATGGTTCAAGAAATAATGGGACAAACACATGGAAGAAAAATCCACTGACAATTTCTTTAAAGTAAAAAGACAACATGTGGTTTGAGATGTCCCAAACACTGCAAATTATTGGAAACTGGAAAGTGTGGGACGTGTCCATTGCATGCTTCTTGTCTTCTACTCTTCAGTAATTGTTTACTCGGCATCTGTCAGACAAACTGTACTCAGGTAGATGGACCTTTGGTCTGACCCAGTATGGGTCTTATTTTCTTGGAGTTTGGCACTCTCTTTAGATTCATCACGCTTGTTTCTGGACATCTTCTGCCATTGGTTGAGGAGACACTATGTATCAGGTCTGCTGTCTTGGATCCTGTCAATCTATTTGGCAAAAAATAACTTCTTATGTGACCATATTGAAATAAAAAATAAAAAAATTAAAATATCTACATGGGAGATGTAAGTTTCTTCTCCTCTAATGCAAACTGCTGCTACTAAAGGAACAGGAAGGCCAGAGCCTCACTGTTCACAAAAGAATGCAAGTGCCTTGATGCTTTAGCTAACCAGTTACATTTTTTCTGATACTCTTTATTTCTACATCAGCATTTTTAGGGAGGTATAACAAAAATCTTCTGATTCCATTAATTCTCTTTGTTTTCCACCAAACATCTACAGAAATCTTGATTGTCAGAGAGGGAGCTTATTTCATTATGCAACGAATATCCTAA
This sequence comes from Brachypteracias leptosomus, assembly GCA_013401335.1. Lineage (NCBI taxonomy): Eukaryota > Metazoa > Chordata > Aves > Coraciiformes > Brachypteraciidae > Brachypteracias > Brachypteracias leptosomus. The sequence continues at coordinate 4,906 of VYZX01023422.1, read as the reverse complement.
ATGCAGCTCTGTGGTGACACACTTGTTTCAAGAGGCAGTCTTGATCTCTTCCCTAAAGGGGTGCCCAGTCCCAATCTCCTTTGATAGTGAAGGACTTTTAAGCTTATATGTGGACAAGAATATGCATTCTACAAATTATTCTAGAGGCACATTAAAATCTTTAAAGGTAGCCCAACTTCCTGAAAAGAAAATGAGCAGTCAGAAAATGGCACCCTCTTCCTGACTGTGGTATTCCACTTTGATTCTGTATCAGGGCAGGCAGCAAGAATAGACAAATGCAACTACTACACAGTCTGTAAGCACCCGTCTAGCATGAATATGTCAGGACTGGTACCCTCAGTTATCAAGAAGGTGTTTTGGAAAGTATTTTGGGCTAGTAGAAATTTTCTGTTGATAGTCCTTTAGTGTTGTCTGATTCTTCCTGGAATAATACACTGCATAACTATGTTAAGGTAAATTAAACATGGATGGGGTTTTTTTCTTTTCTACATCTCTGTATTCTGTGAACAGCACAATTTCAACTCTGCACTCTTAAAAGCCGCAGAGGCATGAACTTGGAGTATTCTCATGCATTGCTTTTTTGTCTGACTGTTCTGTCAAGACAGACCATTTGAATATTCCCTTTTGACTGTACCTTATAACAATACATTTCACTGGGTTAGGTACAGTTAGCGGTTGACTGCATCAGGGAGTTGCAAGAGTGGGGCTGCTCTCATGTGGATTCCTCCCAGCACAACAGGGCGCAGTCCTACAGCATCCAAGCAGGGCTGGGGAGCGGGACAGCAGCTCCCGATGAGGCCAGGGAACCAGTCTGGTCCAGACAGGAGGAGTAGGAGATGAGTCAAAGTTACCTACAATAGAAGTGGAGCCAACTGGCACAGCAAAAAGCAGGGCTGGCCATGGCCACAAGGCATCTCTGTGCACCATGTGGGGCTCCAGCACAGAGAGGATCCAGGGCCCATTAGTGTGCTTAGAGCCCTGTGAGCTCTAAGAGCCTGGCACTTGCAAAGTGTCTTCTTTCCAAGCAGCAGGGATAATAAAACCTGAAAAGGTAAATCTTCCTTCTACAGAAAATTAAATTATCTCTCATTATGTTGCACCACCTTGGTCACTGCAAATAATATAACCTCAGGAAGAATTTCTCTCTTCTTTTAGGGCTTATTTTTGCCTTTGGTTTTAGAGTCAAGATATAAATATAGTCAATATTTTATTCTTGATGTTAATCTTTAGGACATTATCTGATTATCTCAAATCTAGTAATAAAAGCAAATGTGAAAACGAGCAACAAACATCAGAATTATAAAACGAAAAAAATACTAAGATGCTTCATGGTCTGACCTTTGGATTATCTCTTTCAGTAAATGGATTTCATGTTTTACATTCAAATGCATAAAAATCCCTCTGAGTCCTTAGTTTCTTTTCCACTTGCTGGGGAACATTTTTTGTGAGCTCTTATAGGTATTCTTTATTAACATTAAAACTAGAATATTTTATCTAAGCTTAGAAGGTACAGTTTAAAATTCAGCTTAGAATTTTAGATTCTGCAACTGCAACTGAAGTGTTTCACATACTTTTTTGTCATGTTAATTTGGTTTGTTTTCAGTCCCAGGATGTTAAAGTAATACAAATGCTTAACATGTTTTGTAAAGATCTGAAAATTTTTCTTGCTCTCAGCTTTATAAATGAAGAAAAGCGACATTTCCATTACAGTTATATCCAAGAAGAACATTTGAAAAATTAGCTTCTCTGAAAATAGAAATGTGCCTTAAACCAGTGATGAAGTGGTGGTGGTGGCACAGATGTGTATTACTCTATATTAGGTAAGAACTGCTTCTGGTTTAGGATTTTTCCTGTAGAGGGTGACAGAGGACTGATGATTTCTTCTTTGATTGTTCTACTTACAGAGATAGTTCCCATCCACATTTAAAGTCAGTGAACATAGGCTCAGATACAAAACCTCAAAACCTCTCTGTAGTATTAGTTTTAGGCAGTCTATAAGGTGATCTTAAAGGTCTGCTAATTATGTTTGCTTTCCATCATAAATATATTAATTTTCTTTACCTAGTAGACTGTATATGACTGTATATGACACTGTTGCAGCACTTTGGAATATCTGAGAGCAGCCATATTTCACTTTCATAATTAATTGTATTTTCATTCCTGTGTAATTATATATGCCAAATTATGTACTTCAATAAATTATTTGGGATACCTCTAGTAGATGCACTAAAAAAGTCAACTTTTTTACCATTTTCTTTTAAGGCATTAGTTATATGTTACCTTTTTCTACTGTGCATTGTGCTCTAGTTTCTGGTTCCTAGTTTCTTTCTTGCAAAAGTTAAAGGAAAACTCCAAATGTTTGGGCAAATTCTAGGATTAATAAAGGTGCTTATACAAAACCAGATCTATTAGTATACAAAAACTTTATAAGCCATATGCAAAAAGGAATATTGAAGGTTATTTTTCTGTACATTCAGAAGAAAATAATGGTGTTTAAGACTGCTGGGTAGAATTCTGCAGGGTAGAATTAAATTTACATTTATGTCCAGAAAAGGTTGCCTGGAACCATTTAAGTCATACTTCTTAAGATGAAGAGAGACACACTATAGAATTGGCAAATACACAAATACCTACTGTTGATTCCAGAAAGGTTTATGACAATCAAGCTTTCTGGAGAACTTTATAAAAGAAAAAGTGTGATAATGTTCATAGTATTGCAATCCCAAGTTTTTCCATGCAAGGAAGGAACTTTTTCCCCAAAAGTCTTTCAGAGAACCTTGGCACCTGACTGGGAATACTTCTGTCAATTCTTAATACTACTGTGGAGGGAAATCCTTTGTGTTGTTTAAATTCCAGTTCTTACAAATATGCAAAGTGACCACTTTAATACCTATATAAAAGATATGAAAGTGACTCTAATTGAATTGTATGAATGGGTTTCTTAAAAGGTATATTTTTGTTCTCTACTCAAGATTCTAGTAACTTGAAAGTTCTAAAAAACAATTTACAATAACAAGCTTGTATTGAACCATTCATAAGTTCAACAGTCTAAGCAGAAATCTCCAACCTCTGAAGCATCTGTGGTATTAAGGTTTTTTCAGTACTGATGATTTCTCTTTTAATGCGCTTACTTTTTGCCATCAAGTAGGAGCTCTTGATGGCTACTAAATGAATTAGTTATGTAACTTTGCTGTAGACTTTTAGACTTAATTTTTTAAAATTTTATTTTCTAACCTCTCTTGATTTTATAAATATTTCTTTGAATTTCTTCCAGCTTTCAATGCATGGTCAAAATAACAGATTGCTTGAAATATAACAGATGTTCTAGATTCCTTATTAAGTAAACTTTCTGTGCATGTGTCTGACCGCTCAGAAATGTACTTGTTTATTTGTACATTATGCTCTGGCTTAACCACCAAGCTTGGAGGGCCAGGGTTAAGTCTAGTTTGGTAAGAGCTATTGCTTCTGCTAGTTTCAGGAATAAACTCTGAAGTTTGGGAATCTGGAATGTCGATATGCTTTTTGCTAAGTACTTATGATACTTTATAATCCTCAAAGTTTTACAAAGCCATCATGCATTCACTGACATCAACAGGCAAAGTTATATTCTCATCACTAAGCTAATTGATTTTCAGAAAGCTCTAACAGTATCTGTCACAGGTCTAGCCCTAAGAAATCTAAGATTACAACCACAGCCTGCCTCACTGCTTTACCTTTTAATCAAATTTATATCCATATTAAATACAGACTGGGGAGAGGAGGCTCAGCTTGGTTTGTTCTGTGTCCTGTCCACAACTTTGCTTCTCCTCAGGACTGCTCTCCAAAGCAGTTTATGCTTAGAATAGTTTTCTGTTCATACGGGCCATGTCCTTCAATTGCAATTAACAGTTAACAGCTATCTTTATTCATTGAAGTGGCAGGAATACTGCCTAATGTTCCTGTCCGCTCTTTGATGTGCTTGTGTAGAAGTACATTCATTTCCCTTAATCTTACTCCAGTAAATGTTTTCTTACACAATTGTTTAGAAATTACAGTTACTGCTATACGCTGTTTATTCTTATTTGTCATATGAGGTCATTCACTTCTACGTTAATGCATATGTGTGGGCGATGATACATCTGTCTATCTTATCCTACCAAGCCAGGCTTCTTGACACAACAAATATAACCTTTTCAAAGAAATGCTGCTTTTATATTTATGAAGTATCTGTTAGATCCTCTAATGTGTCACACTGGCTGAGGCCTTTTTCCAAGGATTGGTATAATAAAGGCATTTTATTTTCAAATGTTGATAGCTTTCTTTGTGTAGTCAGACAGGATTGTATTGACAGTCCTTTCTAATGGAAACTCTGGATCATAGAAGCAGTTTTTCTTAATCTTTTTCTTTAAGTTAAGGAACATCTAATCTTATTAGATGGAAATCTGCAGGCTATCCTATACAGTGTTGACATAACTGTATACACGTTGATGTAACATGATTTCATTTATATCCAAATGCTAAGTAGACTGCTCTTGAGAGGAATGCTTCCCCCACTCATTTGTTTTGTTTTCTTGTGTGCGTGCATGGCAATATGTGTTTTCAAGCTGTAGGTCTTCAACAGACCATTTACTGTATTATTTACAGGCCAATACGGATGACTCCAACAGCAGTCAGTTTATAGTGTTTTTCTTCAGAAACAAACTATATTCTGAAAATATCCTTAATTCATTCTCTGTGGCATCACAAATTGTAGAAAGATCTGTAGAACCTGTAAAGGATTCAGAGAATCTCTATTTTGAATTCATTCTTCAGAAGCACATTATACTGCTCTAAGTTTACAGCTTTTTTAGAAGTTCTGTTATGAGTCTGTATTCCATTTAGCAAATTATTTTGAAAGTATAAAATGTGGGGTTGTGAGACGTGGACG
>VYZX01023419.1:107031-155159 GCA_013401335.1 Brachypteracias leptosomus | reverse complement strand
TGCCTCTTTGGACCGATAATCCCTAAATTATTATTATATATGCTAGCAATGGATCCAAAGCAGAAAAACAGAGATACAGGCCTTTAAGCGGTGAAAGCTCAGAGCTGAACTCATGCTTATTGGAGGTTCCCAGGAGTGACTGTGGCATACAAGACATCTTCATGACAGTGTGCAAGCCACGACCCCAGGCACAGCACCAGTAGTACCACTGGAAGGGACTCACACAGAAATGGGCATGGTACCGGTAGAGTCTCTTCCCAGAAGATCACAAATGCAAGTAGATCAAGCAGTTACAGCTGGAGAAGAAAGCAGTATGTGCCAGTAGAGGAGAGGAGTGTGATTATTTTTAGCTTTAGTTTCCACAGAGACTGTGCATCAAAAGTAATGAGGAAGGACTGGCAGGCACAGGAGGCTGTGAGGTTTGCACTCAGCCTTATGAACAGCATCTCAAGGATGAAGCTAGACAAAGAAATGAATTTGAGAAATACATTGGTAAAACAAAAATCCAAAGAGGCCATATTCCTATCCTGTCCTGAGGTCCTGAAAGCTCTTAATTAAGGAAATAATTTAATTTTGAACTTTACTAATTGTCTGGTCTTACATATGGCCAATGTGGGCACTTCAGAGCTTTCAACCTTGCTGGAAATAGAGCAGGACTGCTGGAAAATTGGAAGATTTCTGCTTCCCTCTTCAGAAGATCGTGAACCTATTCTACCATGTGCTGAGCAGTGACTTTTATGGATCTACAGCAAGTGCAATAGGCCTTCAGTCTGGAGTGACAGAGTTTTACCTGCAACGCACAGGTGCTGGTGCCCAAAATGAGCAGGACTCTAAAGGATCTGTCCCTGCAGGATTAATCCCTTGGGGTACCTTTCAGTTGCAACTACATGTCGTGACCTACAGCTATCAAAGCTGAAAGGAGACTGAATCTTCCATGCAAGAAGAGCCTACAGAATATTTACACCCAAGTTCTGGCTGGAGGCACCCTGTGGCTGGCTGCTGCTTTATTTGGCCAACTGGGTAAGTTCATGCTCTTTTAACTCAAGAAAAAAGCTTCTTATTCAGTGATGGGGTAGGACCTCTTCAAGAACATGTAAGAACATGGTATTGATTCAGCCCTGGCTGTGCATGAAGAAATCCCTGGGAGCATCCACCTCTGTCCTGACCTCATGCTGTTAGAACGGCACTGAAATATTAGCCTGAAGTGTCTGTTACTTTAGTTCTTCATTGATAATCTGAGTTGGCTCCCTCACTTAAAGCACAACAGCGATGGGGAGAGGGGACAAAAGGGTATGAGGTAGAAGAGAGCTGCAGCTCTTCTCATCTTGGAAGGTACGCTAAATTAGGTTAGCTGTCAGCTGTCCCGTGGAGACTATCCACACAGTGCAGATAGCCAGGGAAACTTACACCAATGCTCTGGTCTCTTTCTTTTCCCTCTCATCCCCTCCAGAGCCAGAGGAGTAGTTAGGACCTCAAAACACCCTGGCATCAGGCAGAGTAGTTGGGGAAATTCTTCACTGAAGTTAGTATATCACTGAGCTTGATATGTCACTTTTGGACATTGTTGGTACTGGTTTTCCTAGGCAGGCTCAGAATTGTGTGCTCAGGCTCCTGAGGAGGCTTTTGAGGTGGTGATTGACAGATCACGGTGTCCAACTTCTTCAGAAACTTACAGAGTTGGTAGCAACTGAATAGGTGAGGTTGTGTATCTGGATTTTAGTCCTTGCCTTTTAATCCTTGATAACAAGTAAATACTGCTGTCCCTCAGTGTAGGGAACAGGAAATACCCTCTGAAAGAAGGTTGCTGGCAGAAACTGGTGTCCATTTTGAGCTCTTTGAATGCTGTCACTTTTCTGAACTTCTGAAGTGGTGTATTTTTTTCCCTGGAGTTTTGGGGGTGTCTGATCTCAGATGCTTCTGCCACAGGCTGCATGCTCTCACATTTGTAAAGCTGTTCCAGAGCAAGCACATTAGATGGTTAGCCCTGGTTGCTGGCAGTCAATGGCGAAAGCTCAGCTGCCTCTGTAGATGTCAGTGTGGTTATGCTGCTGGCCTGAAATGGGAAGATGTGGTCAGGTTGGATATCGCAGGGAGGAGTGTTCAAGAAATTCAGCGTGAAAATGGATTGGATCCAATTCCTTATTGCTTTGTTGTCTATAGTGTGCAGAGAAATGCCAGAGCATCCTTCCCCACCTGCTAATCACAACCACTCTGCGTGGATAGTTGATGAAGTAGAGGATCATCCATCCTGTGGCTTACAAAACCAGCAAGGAATGGGTTCAATTCAGCGTGGTGAAGGGAAAAGCTCAAACAAAACAGGACATTGGGTTACTTGCGAAGCAATGAAGCGTCCTGTGTGCTCTGTCAGAAAATTAATCCTATAGTGGGATCATCTCTTTCTGGATGTCTGGACTGTTAAAGTGCATTACGACCGGCTTTTTTTTCCCCTCGTTTTTCTCAAATACACTTGTTTTTTCTGCCCTTTTCCTCTTTCCCTGGCCCTGGCACAGGCCGGCCCCTTCCCTCGCCCAGCCCCGGGGCCGCTCCGCGCCGCGCACCCCTCCGGGAGCCCGGGACAGACCTGCACCCTCCCGCCCGGGGAGCAGCAGCGTCCGGGCCNCGAGCCACTGGAGGTCAGTGTTGCTCCGCGGCAGCGGCGGGGCCCGGCTCCCGGGGGTACCGGGCTCCGGGGCGGGCTGGGGGGGGTGAGGTCCTGTGCCCCAGCGGCTCTGCTGACAGCAGTTCCGGCTGCCAGGAGCAGGCTCAGCCTGGGGCTTGCGGACGCGCTGCAGCAGAGCAACCCCGTGCTCTAGCTCCCCTCTCTGAAATGCAGCGCATCACCTGCCCCCCTCTTCTTTGTGACTGGTGCCCAGAAGCGCTGGTGAAAGTCTTCAGCTGACTAGTCACCGACCAGACGGCAGAGGTCCCTTCGTTGCTATTGCTTTTAGTAATTACAGGAGAGGAGAGCTGGCTGGAGCGAGCTGGGATCGGGCCAGCAAAGCGGGTGCTGATGCTTCTCCTTTCCCCAGGGCCCGTGTGGCCAGACGTGCACATGCTGCCCTGGCAGCCTGCTTGGCCCTTGTTGGTGCCATGCTCACAGCTCTGCCAAGTGTGCAGATCTGGCAGCTTGGGGACCTGCCAGCTCTGCTGCCGACATGGATGGGCACCAGCCGCAAACCCTCTCTGAGGTTCATTTGTGCTGGGATACACACGGCCCCTCTGGAAATGGTTGGCTGTCACAGCTCTCTGGCAGACAGGGTGCCATGGGGTGAGCCTGGTGCAGACACCTGGGCAGGGAAGGCTGTGCTGGGCCTGGCACGGCTAATTCAGGCATGTGCTGTGCAAACACAGCACTGCTGCTCCTCTTTGCATGGCCACAGCCAGCATCCACAGGGAGGAATTGAAAATCAGGCACAACTGCATGGCTGGACCAAGCCTCGCCTTGCCCATATCATTCACCAACTGCTTTTTTTCAAGCCCTGTAAGTTAAGCAAGGGCCTTGCCTCAAAATCAAATCCCAGGGGCTCCATTGACCTGCAGCAGCTGGAATTTGGTACCACATGACTGCAGAGCAGTTAATACTCAGAGTAATTAATCTGTTTCGTTTCCAAGTGTGCCTTTCACTCAACAATACTCAAAACAAATTTTTAGCTCTAACATTTAAAGCTGTACTACACAAATTTCCTGCAGAAACTTGCTGAAGCTCATATCTGTCATCCTGGCCAGGCCTATGCTTTTCTACTTGGCTGCTTTGAACCACATCTCATAACATGCTTCCAGGTGCAGAATGACCTCAAAGACAGGTCCCAGAAAGCATCCTGCAGGCCTCAGAGAGCTGGCAAGGAATGGACGATGCCTCCTCTTCTTTTGAGATCTGAGAAGGCAGCAGCAGAGCCAGGCTGACCTCTGTGCACAGCTTCCTGCTGATCTTCAGCCTCCTTGAGCACTGGTGCAGCAGCACAGACCTGCCCTTGCCTGAACAACCTGAGCTGAGACTCAGCTGATCCACCTTTGCATGTGCGGTGCGTAGGCATTGATATCTGATCTAGACAGCCAGAAAGAGCTGCTTTTAGGGCACAGTTCATCTGATCTACTCTAGGCAGATGTCTGCTTTGCAATAAGTCACCCTCAAAGAGTCTCTTGCTCCTCAGTGACTGTGCAAGGAGCTTGCAGCATCTATCTCAGATAAGGCACGTGTGGGTGAAGCCCAGCAGGCTCTGAGCCTGTGTTCAGCCTTTCAGCTGGAGTCTTGCAAAGGGCCTGTTGTCGTTGGGGATCTCAGACAAGTGACCAGCTGGAGCATGTGCACTATGCAGTTGTGGATTCTTGTTCTTAAAATGTTATTTCCATTATGTTGTTGCAATCTGAGTTTCATACGATAACCTAGCAGCTAGATTCTTTGCTCAGGAGAATGATTGTTCCTCTTGTCTGACCACCCTTTTTGGAGGGAGTTCAAGCCCCATCTCCTGTTCCTAGTGAGCAGTAATGAAGTGGCAGCCTCTTGGGCAGATATTCTCCTTCTCTGCAGCTGAAACTGTTATCCTGTGTAGGTCTCTTGGAGACTATGAGCAAATACAGTATCAGCACTTTTACATTCTTTGATATAAATGAAGTTACATGGCCAGAAGCTGAGACTTGTGATGTTTATTGCAAGTGCTATTTATAATACCTACATGAAAGCAGATCATTTAAGCATTAGAAGTACATTCATTTTGGAGAAGGACACCAAAAAAAGCAGTAATATGATCAGATATAAACTACTGGTGGAACAGGACCAGTGAAACTGACCTGTGCTCTTTCATAATAATTCTTGAAACTTTCAGAATAATGTTAATTCAAAGGTCTCAGGGCACTTCAGAGATGTGTAATAGGTGGGGACACAGCAATCAAAAGCTGTGGCAGAACTCACACTGATTTTTGTAGACTTGGATAAAATTAATGTGTAAGGTGTAACAGGCAGCTGGAGGTCAGGAACTGTTGTCCTCAGCCACTCTGCTTGAAACACCAGGTACCTTTATTCCTCTTCTAGCCTCAGCCTATCAGTGTCATCACTCTAAAATAAATGGCACCAAAGTTCACACCTTCTAACTGTATGCACAGAGACCAACAGAGCTGTTGAAGACTAGAGAGGCTGTTACCATCATCTAGTCTGACCCTCTACAGCACACAGCAGCTGTTCTTGACTTCTGAAGCCTTCAAATGATGGAAAGGCCTCATGGTCTTAGCTAATTGTTCCAATAATTAAATGTCTTTATTGTCTAGAGCCTACACTTAATACTTGCTCTCAGCCCATCTAGTGGCAGTTCTCAACACTGTATTCACAAAGACAGTTCTGAAAGAAAAAAGCACAAAAGCTGGTGTAGCAATTAGATGAGGTTTTAACATTTAAAGCTGTACTACACAATGTAAGTACTATAATCTGTATTTTACAAAACAATCTATGTTTCTTTTACATATACTACAGAGTGGTAGGGGTTGGAATGGACCTATGAAGATCATCTAGTCCAACCCCCTGCTAGAGCAGGACCCTAGAGTAGATCACACAGGAACACATCAAGACAGGTTTTAAGTATTCAAAGTATCTTTTCATATATATTGTTCCATACAACACCCAGTAATTGTGTATCTAGGTCAGTCAATTCTGTCTTTTCTGCTTTTGCTCTACCAAAGACAGGCCAAAGAAATGATGACTGTGCTTTGATTCTGTAAGACCTGAATTCATTCTTGATTCCTTCCTTCAGGGAGGAAAGTCAATAGTAGTAGGGGTAGCTTATAGGAAAATTGTGCTGCTTTTGCATAAAGCTGATGCTCCAATAAAGCCTTGTTATTCCTTGGGTTTGTAGATTCTGAGCAAGGAAAGTAATTTTGTGCATGGCCAAAACAAGGTCATACAGTGAAGATCAGGATGAAGAATTAGTTGGAGCTGGAGATCAGCGTTACACATATTGAAGCAACGGTAAGAGTAAGGAAGGACATAACTGTGCTTTATGGTCTATGTGCTTATTTCTCCATGCAGCAAATTGCATGGGACTCACAAGATGCCTTATCTTGCCTGAACCTGCCCCTCAAAAGGCTGAGTACACCAGCCTAACTGAAGACATCCTGGGCAGTGTAAGTTCTTAGATCTGGCAGCTCTTAGATCCACGGTACCTCTTTAGGGGTGTCAGTTGTTGAGAGGTTAGAGTATGTGAGCATCACTATGAGGGTAGTTGCTTTTCACCCAGCTGTTGTCCAGCTGTGGGAGACTACAGCACCAACAGTGTTGGCTGTGTCAATGTGTTTGCATGAATGGCTGTCCAGAGTATGCTGTGATACCATGTTACACTGCTGTTGGGGTTTCTTTTTCCCTGAGAAGGAAGGAAAAAGTTTGTGCGGTTCAGCAGCAGGAACAGTAGTAAAGAAAGATGAGTTTTCACCCATCTCTTTCCAGGTTTCCTAGCTGAAATGACAGCCTGTCTCTGCCTCCCCTTAAAAAAAAGATTATTATCTCTTAATTACAATAGTCAAATGGGAGGAATCAAGGAAGCAGAATGGCTGTCATAGAGAAATGCCCAGGAAAATAAAAACAAAACCCTGTGTCATGAAAGTAATGTGGTTGATTTCTTCCGGTAAGATATAACATTTGTAGGTACCAAGCATGCCTGTGGGTAGCTTGGAGTAAGAGTGGTAGAAAGATTAGTTACAGCAGTACTCCCAGTTACCTCAGAAAGTTTCTATGTCACTGGAAAACCACCTGCATAGAAAGGAGGAAGATATCGTATTTACAGCAAACGAATGTAAACAATGGTGGGTTGGAGCTCTGAACTTGTGGCTAGCTCTGTTTGTGATGGAGGGCCAAACAATACTATAACAACCACCACAGACGCAGTAAACTGATACCATTTTCAGAGAGTATAAATCATTCTTTCCTATCTCCGTCATCATGGGTTTCTGATTGTGCAACAAAATGGCATTTGACTGAAGATGTTTGGTGTTTGCAAGGTGAGCTATTCCTGAGTCAAACTGCTCCTTTAGAGCACAGCAAAGAGCTGCAGCAGCATGATGGGTGGTTTTGTAAAGCGCAGGATCCTCAGTGAAATTACACTGGGCCTCTCCATCCAGATCCTCCCTTGTACAACAGATTGGATAAAGTCTTCATTGACTGTCCCTGTTCAATTTAAACCCAGTATTTTCTTTTGCCACCTGATATTAGTCCCTTGCTGCCAAAAAACCTTTTTGTAATCAGGAAAGAAAAGAAGCCAAGACATGGAGTATTAAGTCATCATTTATAATTAATTTTCTTCGGATTAAAAAAATTCTCTGAAATCTTGTAGGATTTTCTTGGTTTTTATCAGGTTCTTTGACAGCACTTACATTACGTGCCCACACTTGGAAAAGATTATTTCACCCCATGTGTTTACTGCCATTATTCTTTTGACTGTTCCACTTGATTCTGTAAAACATTAAATACGCCAGAGGAAATACCAAAGGTGAAGATTTGGAATGCTGCTAGTGTTGCAAAAGATAAATAAGCTGAAAGCATTGACATGACAACCTGAGATACCATAACAAGCTGTGGGGTTTCTCCACTCCAAAACTGCTTTCAAGCCATTGTCCTTTCTACAGCAAGATGGGAGGGTGAGGAAGGGCTGAAATAAAATCCTGAATGAAAAGAAACTATTTTTAGCTTTTAACAGCAAACTAGTCAACCATAAGGCACTTTTCACCCATTCTGCTGCTCAGCAGGGACAAGAGACTCCCATTCATTGGTGAGAAAGCATGTCCACATGTACACTGCCCTCCCCAAAGGCAGTCAGAGGATGTGGCCAGTCAGTTTGGGGGCACAGAGCATTTCCAGGAGGAAAGTGCCAGTGGCAGCAGCTCAGGGTCACTGGGCACTGGATGCATCTGTCCATGACTCTGTTTTCGTTTCTTCTTCTTCCTCTTTCACATCCTTCCCTTCTCTCCCGTTCTTATGTGCATCTGCCAAAGGTAATTCTGACTTCATCCTGCCTTTGGGTCCAGTTTATGTGGTCATGGGCACCTTATGTTTTGCAGCTGAGATATATATAGAGAAAATCACATCTGATTCTTTGGCTGTTCAGAGCAGGGATCTTTTGGGAGGAGCCTTGGAGTGTCATGCATTCTGTTGTAAAGCTGGCTTAAAGGCAATGCAGTGTTCATTCTGGAAGAGCAGTATTTACCTTGGGAGACTGGTGAGGATAACCCTTCTGTCTCAGACTCCTCTTTCTGCTTTTGTAACCTCAGCCCAACCTGGCCTGATGTTTCTCATTGCCCTGATGAGGGCTTAGCAGCTGGTTTTGTCTCTGCAGCCAGCTCTTTCCTCTTCTCCGAAGGCTCATTGTTGCATGGTGCCTCTGCTCTGTCTGGCCCTTGGCCACTATTGTCTGTGGCACTGGATGTGACCTGCATGGCCGGCACCAGCTGAAGGACCTCGTTGCTCTTCTTCCATCTCCGGGCCCCCGATTGTGTATTGAATTCATACATTTTGCCAGTAACTTGCAAGGGAGAAAAGACAACCAATTAAAATCATTCCTGCTTTAGCAGATTAAGACATGACAGTTCTCCTCAGGATAGGGTTGAAAAGAAAAACATGAAGCACCTGGAAAATCAGCTGAGGAGGGAGGTAGCCCAAGAAGGAAAGCCTCATTTCCACAAGCGAGCATGGGTGCTGTGGTGGCCACTCAGAGGAGACGCTGTTCTATCAGTATAAAACCCATCTCTGCAGAATATTAAAAAATATTCCTATTCCCCAAATGCAGAGGCAGGTTTAATACCAATAGAACAGTCATTAATACCAATAGAACAGTATTAATATTCAAAAATATTCCTATTTAAAATAAGTACCTTCTTATCCTCCTATACCTCTATCCATGTTACAACTACCATAGGTTCACATGGGCAGTGTAACAAACATATCCATAGTCCTAAGTTGTTAGGACTAACTTTCCCAAAACTTTTGCCTTTGGCCATGCTGAGCAAGGCCATTGTATATGTCTGTGCCTATTTTTCAAGTAGAGTTGCCTATCTGAGGTAGCAAAACCTTCTAGGAGCACAATATGCTACATACATCTTCCAGATTGTACTGGGTCATCTAAGTTGACCCAAGATTTGGAGATCTGGGATCCCAAACAAGTTTTGGCTGTATGCGTTACTTCTCCATTTGCACAGAATGCTTTCCTCCAGTCTTGCTGTGTGCATGTCATTAATAGAGTGAAATACGGTGTATTTTCTCTTCGTGCAAGTACATGCTTCCCTCATATCTATAAAATATTGATAAATTTATGTTCTTTAGCACAAATGGCTACCCATTCTTATTAGAAAGATTTTTGGCCCTCTTCAGATTCTATGGGTAATTTCTACTTGTAAAAACAAGTATCTTCTCCTTCAGTTTGTTAACTGCCTAGAAAAATGTGGGGAAATTGCCATGTGTCCAGTGTGATTGCCTCACAGTCTAAATCACTGTCTCTCACTAAACAGACAGAGAATCAGGAGCTATAGTGGCACTTCTTGTAATTAAACATTATTAATATGAGACAAACAAAAGATTGTTAAGGCCTGGAAAGAAATGGTGGTTACGTGTTAGTATATGTTACAGCTTGTATCAGGATTAATGATTTCTGACACATTAACACAATTTGAGTAATTAAAGATGAAACTGGATCTCTTTACATGCTATTTTTCCTGACTGCTTACGAGGTGGGCATGTAAAAGCAGCCCAGATCAGGAAGTGGCTCCTGATCATATTCAACAGATGAGATCCTGAGAATTATTAAATCTCATTTCCAAACCTCCACCACTTGATTCTCTAGGGTTTGGGATGAGCCATGGAGAGGAGACGGGAGGAGTAAGGAGCACACATTTCTCTGCTTATACCACAAAGCTATAATATCGTTTAATGTTTGTGTCAGGCATGACATAAACACTATGGCTCTGGAGGGCAGTTTGGATGGGCTCAGATATCCTGAAGACTGGTGTGGTCAGGTTTGCTGTGGAAGGGAACCAGCAGCTGGCCTGCAAAAACACTGGGAAGCAGCTCTTGCAGTGGCCTAGAGACCATCCACGTTTAATATATTACAAATGCAGTTACACAGAGAAAAAGCAGAGACTTTGGAGCCCATCCCTCCAGATCTCTTTATAAATAGCAGGTGGGTTTGGACCTGGACCAAACTGGCCTTGAGCAGCCTTGTGGATGGGCTTAATTGCACAGTAGGATCCCATTTGTTTGCCCAAATTCTACTGAAGTCCCCATGCCTAGTGTTTCCTATTAGCTCACGGAATCCGACAGCTCCAAGCCAGCTAATAAGAAACACAAGGTACAGGCACTTGAGTGGAAATTTGGCCAGATGAATCCAAGCTTTGAAACAAGCCTTCCTTCTTCTGGATAATTTTTAGATCTATTGTTTCAGACCTATTTTTGGATCTATTTGTTAGAGACCTATTTTGACTGACTGTCACATTTTACCAGCCCCCCAGCTCTCCGTGCTTGGTCCCTGAGCCGTTAGACGCAGGGCTGGGCACCTCAATGCCAGGGCAAACATCACAGTGCAGGGCTTAGGCAGGGGCTGTTGCTCAGGGGAATGAAGTAAGATGGATCACCCCTAAGAAAAAAAACATCTTTCTGTAATGAACCCTGCTGGAGAGCACAGTGGCTGTCACTTGGGGAAGGGGAAAAGCACTACATCTGCTGGGTCATTCTGTGTTTCCTCCTTCTGCCTTAGTTTCACTTTTCCAAGCTGGTTAATCAGATACACTCACAGTTAGCATAGCTGGAGCCTGGAGATACATGGTAACTGATGCCACCATAACTGTATCTAAAAGCAAATGATCTTCCCTTTCCTCCCTGACAAGCGATGCTCAAGCCTTAGATAAAGAGCAGCAATGCACTGTTGCTGCAAGGGAGGAGGTTTGTGCAGGAGGGCGTAACTCACCCACCCCCCTGTATCCAGGGAGAGCTTTCAGAGATAAAGTCAGTACATCTTCAGCTACATTAATTTTCTGGCCATTTCCTAGACGTGGGAAGGGTGAAACCACATAGCCATGACAGCACCAGAGCAGGAGGCTTGCAGCAAATTCCTCCTCCCCTCCCACCTTCCTATAACAGGTCCATACATTCAGGTTTAACAGAAGACTAGTGAATAATCTGGCTATTGGATGTGTGCTTTCAAGGGCCATAAGTATATTCTACTATTAGAAATGTTACTAGCAGACTGTCTTGATTTTCACCAAGAAATATAGCCCTCATTCTCCTTGGAAACAGCAAACCTGAAATATGAAAAGCAAATGTTGAACCACGTTTAAATCAATGAATCCAGTTTGTTTCCAGCTAAGTATGCATATCCACTGTTAATTGCTTTTTATTACTTGGGTCTCTGGCTTCTCCATCAAAGACGGTGTTTAGCTTTGTCATTGTCTGCAAAGAGAGACAAAATGTGAAATGAATCCTGTGAATTAGTTAAGTAAGGAGAAGGAGCAGTGACTTGGAAACAGTGTCCTACATGGATGGAGGTGGATTTGTATGACTTGCATATTGCATTCCTGTAGGCTGGGTTTAATCAAAACTGGCAACAAAAGCCATTTGTGGTATAGGGTGTTGCCACTAGATGTTCAAAGGAGAATTAATAAGGTCTGACATGCTAAATGCCTCCACATGCGTAACCACAAGAGGGTCACCTCCACCCAGAGGAGGCTTCAGAATCCCCTTTCTGAAGAAATTTGGGAGAGAGAGTACACTAATGAAAGTGCCTTGCAGCCTTTACGCTTATATACTACAAAGCCTTTTTCATATAGCTATGAAAAAGGAAGGAGCCCCAAGATCTAGGAGGAAAGAAACATCTATTACAGTGAAAATAATTATGGCATTTTGCTGCGAACAGCTTATCAAGACCAAACTCTTACAGCTTGGGTACACTTGTGTACCTTACTGGTTGCACTCAGGTGGGTCAGGGTTAGCTACGCAGGTCAGTGGTGCCTCAGAAGCACAACGATGCCATCAGTAAGGCTGGAGCAATTGTCATCCTGTCTCTGTGGGTGTGGCAAGTCTCCTTGTCACTGTTTCAGGCACAGCCTCTCTGCCCTTCCACATATGGAGCTGCCAGAGAGGCTGGAAAATTCAGCACTTGGAAGCAAAAGGGCCACAGCATGGGTGAGCATCCCTCACACCCAGTGTTGCCTCCAAGTAAAGAGGCTGGTTGGGCCACTGAAATGTTTTACATTTGGGGACAATCCTCTTTTCCTTGCCTATAATTTTTGTATTGTCTCTGGAAAACAGACACTTTTCATAGAAAGGGTCCTACAACCATATTGGATGATGGGGCTGGGCAAAACTGGGTTTTGTTTTCAGGTCAGTACTTACCACAACTACTTCTTTCTTAGGTTTCTTCTTCTCTAAAGAAAGGAAAATGCACATTGTAAAGAATCAGGTTTTTCTGGCAGTAACTATAGACGCTAAAGCCAAGATTTCCTCAAACAAATAGACATTCTTGGTACTCAACTTCTGAGATGTCTCAAATGAGCCTTATTTCTTTTCAAAGGGTGATTCCCTCATGCTATTTGAAAAGTGAAATCCTTCATATTATTTTGGAGTGAGAATGCACAGTTGCCAATGGGTAATCAAAAGTTTAGCCTTGAAAAGTCTTATTCCTTCAGTAATGAATAAACCACAACCGTTTCTTTAACAAATTTCTCTTTCTAAATAATATGAACCAATACAGAAATTCACTTTTGGAGATATTTGAACTAAAAATGTAGATTTTTTTTTTCCATGAATGTGTGTAGTTGAAAAGTTTGTGCAGTCAAACATGCACTTGGAGACAAAACAGGGGAGTGCTGCATATCCAGTCAAGTAAAATTCAGATTGAAGAACAGTTTGATTATGTGTGAATTTACCACACTATTAGCTCATCCCACATGCAAACAAATACAGCAGCAGTGCCACAGGCATCTCAACAGCACGGATTTGTGGATGATACCCAACTAGTTGCTATGATTTCTTCTTGCTCCCTCCTTGCTAATTTGTTTAACGACCTTCCTTTGGAGAACTGTGTGCCTGGCCACCAATGGGCTTGCACTACTCTGCAGATGGGTCTCAATCTGAGCACTGATGGGAAACCTGTTCTGTTTGGCCTTTGCTGCCCAGTATTTGGGAACCAGTTTTTCAGAAATCACCAAGCATCCATTTTTGTGATATTGACCAATGCTGAAATGTCTCAAATTGGGAAACCAAGAGAACAGCTAATTTTGTTCGATTCTCTTTGTCATGTGTTTTTTTCTCAAGCTGGGAGATGCTGATCGAGGAGAAGGAGTTATTATAAAAGCAGGATCTTACTGAGCCCATGTGAGCCTTGCTTGCTAGCAGAAAGCTAATGGGACTAAAAGGAACAAGGCTGCTTAAAAAAGCCCACTTTTTTTTTTTTTTTTTTTGTGCAATTCATACCCCTGCTAAATTATACAAATCCCTTTAAAAGCACCAATACTTTAAAATAAAACTTCAGGTACATGAAGTAAAGGTGTCAGGGGAGCAAATGAAGGGATTAAAGAACAAGGAGTTAGAGTGGAAAGGACTCTTGAAAGTGGAGGGATGGGATTATTTTTTACCAGATAGCATGTGAATTGCATGTGAAAAATCGAGTAATTCTTTGGCATCCATGCCAGAATACCAGGCTACTCTGAATTTGGTTTTTACCTAATAGTTAATGGATTTGAAGACCAAAAGGACCATGAAATCACTTAGGCAGGCCTCCCATAATCAGCCAGGGTTATTTAATCTTGGTATTTTCGTACTGGGTCAAATTTATTTGTCTAGAAATGGATTTACAAATTTTACACTAAATCATAAACAAGGTTTTGTTGTAAAGTATTAAAAGATAAAAAATAAGCACACACCTGGAGCATTTATCCTGTAATGAAAAAAAGATTAAGAGTATAGTTAACAAATGTCATACTTTTGCCTGCATAAAAATATCATGCTTTGTTCTCTTTCATTTGGCAAGATGGATATGCTTCCTTGAGTTCTGGGATTTGCTTGATTTGTTTGTTTTTTGTGTTTGTTTTCACTGAAGGTCTGCAACATTTAATACTGCTCTCAAACAGGAAAACAGCCCTGAGCATCACTCTAACACCTATCCAAGAAGGGACAATATAAAAAAAATAAAGTCTTATTGATGATAGCACAATGGATTTATAAAATCTGGAAAAATATACTTTCAAATATTGTCATCATGTTCCATCCTTGGAGGAAGGTCAATTTTTTGGATCTGATGTGCTCAGATAATACCTATTAAAATATTTGAAAGGTTGTAAATGTTTTTGAAAATATAGAAATTGCTTTTTAATGAGAGGGCTTGGCTCCCAATGAATCACTTGCCCTATTAGTAAATAATAACAATAGCCAATCTATATGCTGATAAGTTCATTTGTCATTTTTATCACAAATTGCCAAATTTCTTGCACACAGCATTTGAATTATAACCACAGCCATGTATGACCTCGTTATATTCGCTATGATTTCTAGATTTAAGTCCATATCCTGGGAATACTTGTAGAAATCTTTTTTTTTTTAGTCCCAGTCCACTTAAAGAGCTGCTTCTCTTTGTTTTGTGAAGTAAAAAGTCAATTTAGGGGCAGTCTGGCTCCAGTCCACTGAGAAGCAGCCAGCAGGGATCTCTGCTCCTTCCCACACTGAGCCAAAGCTGGTCCCAGGTGCTTCCATGGCTATTGCCAAGCATGAGCTCTTAGAGGTACCATGAAGTTTTATGGGCCAGAGCCTGGGTAAAACTCCAGGAAATCTGCCAGAACAAAGCATTTGGCATGAGCATGAAAGTTTGGAAAGGGCTCTGGGATCCGTAGCTGAGAGGAAGGAAAATACATCCAGTAACTACCTAGTTGGGAGCTCCCTTGGGGTGGGAGCCAAATACAAACCAAAACCGCTTGTATTTTTCATCAGCATGGTCAGACACACACTCTGACTGTGCCTCATGAGCACAGCTGCCTTTAGAGGTCATAACTGTTAATTCCCCTATTACCTTCAGCTAATGCTAATATTAGCAATTCATGAAAAAAAAAAAAAAAAGCCATGGACATTTTTCCTTGATTTCATATCATTAGCACCAAATATCGCTGTAGCCAGTAATAGCATTTACTACAGCAAAGGGCATTCCGCTATAAAATATTCAAAGTGTAGATTTCATGAGGGCTGAAAGGCCCGAGTTATCTCTGTCACTGCCAAGTGCTGCCGGGTGCTTCCCCAGTGTGACATTTGGGAGGACTTACAGAGATGCGCCTTCTGCTTTGCCTGCCGGAGGGCTGCGGGTGCAAGCCCAGGTCACCAGCAGGAACCCCAGGTACCCCAGCAGTCCCAGGAGCAGCAAACTGCCGAAGGTGATGGTGAACGGCACATACCACGCTGATTCAGAGTAGAGGTTTTCCCTTTTTGTCACAACGCTGAAGCCAGGCTTTTAAAACAAAATAGAAAAAGTTCCTCAAGGCTGCATACTTGTAAGGTTACTGACACCAATGGCACCTTTTATCTGCTTGAACTTTTGCACTGAAGCACCTGGCCCAATCTTGCCCTGGGGCTCTACAGATGATGCGCAGAAGGAGATAATGTCTGCTGGAGACAGTGACTCATCTCACGTACCTGCCTGACTGCCAAGGTAGCTCAGGTGACTGAGATGGACCACTAATCTCCTAGGGCAAGCAAAGGCAGGTGAAATGGAGCCCACCCACAATACAAAAAGGAGGTTCCAGATCATGTTTCAATGTCTTATACTAAAACAGGCGTGCCATGGTGGGGTTTAAAAGCCTCAGGTTGCCTGAGAAGCTGCGAGCACATTGTTGGAAGGTGAGCAAGTTCAGGGAATACTGCCATTACCAAGATAATGGTTTCTTGTTACCTAAGGCAAAACTAGAAGTAGGTCATCTTCACCGCAATGATCTTTCAGCCCATTTTGTAAGAGGAGCTGAACCCCGAGGAACTGGGTTATTGTATAAAAAGAAATGAAACTCCTTTTTTTTCCCCATGTTCCAGAAGGGAAAACCACACTCTCTAAGCAGTCAAAATCTCCCACATCTTCCCAAGTGCCAGGAGACATGTCTCTGAGCTGGCACATCACTTGGTGCTAGCAACTCATTCATTAAGGTCCCATCATGAAACTGTCCTTACATGGATGAGAAATAACTCATTTGCTCTACCTGGGTCATTACTACTAGTTTTGATTGCCTACTGAAGTTTTAGTTTGTTTTTTGTAATCACATTGTGTATGAAATTTAGTAGGATATCTATTTCTTTTCTGTTAAAGGGTAAGTCTTGCAAAAAAAAGCTACATCCAATCCTTAGAGAAACTCTAACATAATCTCAAGATCACCACCAGCACTCTATCCTCAAGTCACAAGTGACTTTTTGTGATAGGGCTTCTTTTCTACACTACTAGCCTTCCAGCATCTGATTCATCAACTTGCTACACTGAACATATGTAAGGAGTAGTGATGGGAGAAGTTGCTTTAATGGAAGTGCTCTTCTGGAAAATAGACTGAAAGTGAAAGGCTGATGTCTCTGGGGAAGCAGATTTAATGCTGTGGTATATGGTCCAGACTGTTTGTATTTGTGGTAAAGCACTGGAAAGAAACATAGAATAAGTTTTCTTATTTAGCTTAACTTTCCATTTCCACATCAAGCAGGGGGAGAAGAAGGCTGTGAGAAAAATATTTATTCCTTCCCAACAGAGCATTAGATAACAACAGGGTTATTAATCAGTCTGCAAGTTTGGATTTAAACATTTTCATAGCAAAGTGTCCAGACTTGAATGTGCCGTTTGCAGGATCCTCTGATTCTGGCTCAGTTACCAGTAGTCCCTAGTAGATCCAGACCATTTTACAGTGAAAAAGCTCTTTTACCTCTTCACCAGCATACGCATATTTTCATTCCTGCATACAAGAGAAAAAAGGGTAATGCCATCTGCAGGCAGGCAGAAAATGGTTGGACTCTGGATGCTGGAGAGATGGTGCAGCAAGGCATGAAGGCAGTGACCAGCACAAGGATGGGGACAGAGTGGTCTGTATCCTCAGGCTGTGCTGCTTCTGCAGGCAAGATGAAAGCAAGCTCTCCTCAAGCCTGATGGAATCAGCTCTAAAATGAAACTGATGAGCAAGATCTTGTCTGGGATGGCTGTACAGAGGAGTAAACTGTATTGCTGGGACAGGGGTCCACAGCTTCACAGGCTGTACAAGGCCATATCCCATCCTGGCTGCTGAAAGCTGTGCAGGCTTCCCTGCAGGCATGTGGGCAGGGAGTTCAGGAGAGAACCATCTCGCTCCTCTGGATTTGCTGTCGAAACCTGCTGAAACACCAGTGACACTGGCGTTGTGCACAACTTCTGTTCCTGACTGGCAGCTCAAAGTTTTACATGGTCATGACCTCAGGGATGAAAAAAAGCCTCTTCCAAGCAATGAGGATTTTTTGTTGTTTTTGTTGCCTATTTCAACTTTGGTAGCCACACATTATTGTGTCCCACTGCTAAAGAAGCACATAGAAGTGCAAGGCAGCTGGAAGAGTGAATAGCTACGAATGAAAAAAAGAGGCAGTGCAAAATGCATGAGGCAATTTTAAGGTTCCTGGCAAAGGTTAACCCCTGCTCTTTGCTTATTAATAAAGCTGCCAAAATCTCTAACTTTCCAGTTGCATGGTAATGGCAGCATTCCCAGTCGTTTGGCTCCTTGCCCTTTTTGTTTTAGAAACTAAAATACGAAACATATGTTACGACTCTGTACCTGTCCTTCGTGACATGAGGCATATCAACCACCTTTGGCTTGAATGTAAGAGCATGGGGCTCAGCACTTCCCAGGACTGGACCCACTGTAGGTTTTTGCTTTCCTTTTGAACACATCTACCCTCTTCATTCCTATGTAGATTAGTCCATAAAGCAAATACAGAACTGGACATAAACTTCGGTGAACTCACCGTTGTGGTAATGACAGTAGTTGGGTTTGGGATAACTCTGATGCTTAAAGTCACGGTTCCAGTTTTAATTATGTGTGTAGTTCTGTCCCTGGGAGATAGTAAATTGTCATCTGTTATATGGACGCGCAGTCTGTAAATCCAGTTTGTATCAAGTCCGCTCTCATAATCAAACCTTGATGCAAGAATCAGCCGAGATGTGTTGGAACCAGCACTTGGTGAAAAGGTGAAATGATTGTTCATGTTGCCTAAAAAAACCAACACCGAAATGCCAAAAAATTTACTTTAATCCCACATTAAAGCAAATGCTTGAAATAAGCAAAAAGGTTAGTTTTCGTTGACAACTTGTTATAGGTCAGTACACACCTGTGCAGTGAAAAATCACTGACAAGAACAGCTCCTCGATCTTCCTGATACCATATAAAATAATTTAAAATTATGCAGTCATTAAATTATAGAATAAGATCCTCTGTGGGGATACAGCTGAGAGGAGGCTGTGGAAATACTTTAGAGCCATAGGGCACACAGGAGGTCACCTGAATAACCTGTCCTTACAAGCACCCAGAAGCAGCAGCATTCAGCCCCCATCTGCAGATGAGGACCCTACACTGTTGCAGGGCTCGTTCCACTTTTGAGGTGTCCCTGGAGTGGCCCCTAGACCATGTGGACACCAGAAGTATCTTCACTCCAGCCCCTATCCATTCCTTTTCTGTCTACCCAGAGGCAGAGGCCTTTGAAAAGGTTCTGCAGGCTCGGGAACATTAATTGCCTCCAGGGCTTTGCACTGTGGGGGCAGAGAGGGGAGTTCACTGATCCTGGCTTCCCAGTCCTCATTTTCTGTCCATATAGCTGGAGATCTGCTAACTGCCTGGGCTGCAGTAGGCCAGCCCCAGCTGTTAGACTCCAGATAGACTGCACATAAAAGAGATTAGAGCCATGAAAAGGCACCAAATGTGCTTTGGTTTTGCTCTGTTGCCTCATAGAGCTCCGAAGTTGAAGTGACCTTGAAGGCCATGTTTATTGTACAACACAGAATGGGCCATGGGCTGCTCTATGGCTCAGAGGCCAATTGCATGGCACAGCTCATGTCTATACAACCAAAACTGGACCAGTGGTCAAACTCTGAATTACTAATACAAATACAGCATTTTTATGGGTTCATAGGTAAATACCACAGCTGCAGAGCTCCTCTGCAGCATTAAGGGGCTGCAGTAGGACAGAGGTTCTCTCTTTTTACACTCACAGCTGGCCCCTGGACAATCTGCTCCCTCCTTCTCTATAGTCATCTTAGCAACAAGTAAAAGGAATTGCCCCAGAAGAATCTGTTCCCTTTTTTGTGAAACCAAGTGTCATCCTGTACCATTGCAGTTCTCCAAGTGGATGCAGATGATTACTGGGTTCAAACACACATTTTTAAAATGGTGTTTTAATGCATATAGAATGGACTTATAACAGGCAGATTTGCTCACTTGCTTTAAACTATGTACCATCATCTAAAGGTGAGATATGCAGAGTAACAGAACCCACCATCGTTTCTCAAGACTTAGCTGTAATTGGAAGGGAAATTTGATGCTGCATATCATTCCTGCTCATTCTTCTGAAGTTCTTGTCAGTCAACTGTGTAATTAATT
This sequence comes from Brachypteracias leptosomus, assembly GCA_013401335.1. Taxonomy (NCBI): domain Eukaryota; kingdom Metazoa; phylum Chordata; class Aves; order Coraciiformes; family Brachypteraciidae; genus Brachypteracias; species Brachypteracias leptosomus. The sequence continues at coordinate 135,575 of VYZX01023419.1, read as the reverse complement.
GCTAATTAATTAACATGATAGGCAATCCAGTCTTGCAAGGGAATGGTCCTAGGTGGTAGCACCAGTAGCCAACTTGTGGAGAGACATCTCTTTTGATAAGCAGCAAAGTGCAGAACTTGTGGATCACAACAAACTCACCATGAGAAGTAGCTCAGAAACTCTGTTAGATTTTTATTTACGAATCAAAGCGAACCATCAGCATTCATTAATTTGTGCACTGCTCACAGCTCACACACCATGGCACAGTACCTTCGTTAATGAAGTAACGGAAAGACCTGGGATCAGAATCACGATCTTGACATTCAATCCTGAAGCCATTAATATTGGTTCCAACAGCTAAACTGACTGGGATTTGAAATGAATAGAAATTGGGTGAACAAACTGGTTCTTCGTCATTTACTTCCAAAACATTGACAGTTACCTAAAAGAAAAGAACAACAGTAAGCTGAAGCTTTTCCACTGTGCTGAGCCATAATTTTGTTAACTTCAGAAAGTGTTTGGCTTTGCCCATTTTGCTCTTTTGATCAACAGCAGCTGAAGAGCAATGAACCTCCCTTCCAACCTAGCTTCTACCAGAAAATGTCTGTGATCATTTGACCTTCAGTTCCTCTTGTGATCAGCACCCTTCTGGAAACAGGTTTCTTAACCTGAACAATCTTCCAAAACCGTGGGATTTTCAAGCTGATGTGTCTGACTATTTGAATCACCTGAAATGTGTCATAGTTAGAATGAGAAATAATAATAGTATCACATATTCATTAAACTTCCTTTCAAACCTCTCAAACTGCTTCACAGTCATTAGTTAGTCTTCCTAGCATATTTAATAATAATTCAGAGCATGATTCATAGAAGGAAGGAAGACTCCTTATAGAGTTTCCTATAAGAGAGAAATGCTGGTAACAGCCTTCTGCATGGCTGGGGGCACCCCGGGTAGCACCAGATGTGCTTAATGTCAGCTGGGATTAGCTGGCTAAGAGAAAAATGTTACCCTTCTCAAGCTCTTTCCTCTAATGTCTGTTGGTCTTTAACAGGCAACAGATAAACTTGTCATCATTAAAAGCTCCTGATGCTAAATCTTCTTTAATCATCACCTTGAAATATTATAGGTGACAAAGAGACTAAGTACCTCCCACCTAGTTTCTCTATGGATGGTGCTTGGCTGGAATAGAAAGCAGGCCTAAAACCTGTATTCCCTCCAACATATATGCAAAAGCCTAATGTAAGGCAGTCATGAGGGAGAAGACATGAAAAGGAATAAAAACGAGTAGGTATATGGAGAACACCAGGATTCTTTGAAAGAAGTGACTATAAAATACCTTTGTGGATATACCATCTATATTTTTTCTTCTTGATAAAATAGGTCTGGGCAGCAAACTTGACCACAACTCTACTCTTCAATGTTATCATGTCATGCTCTTGGCTCCTGCCACATAGCACCATCGGGGACAAAACTAGATCACAGTCAGGAAGACATATGTAAGGGTTCATATCCAGTAGGCCATGTAGACACAGCTGTACTGAACTGGGCGCTCTGACATGATCCCAGGAGGCTGCCCAAGCCCTCATCCCATCCCCAAGGTATGCAGGATATCCCCTCTGTCCCACCCTGTGGAAACACAACTCTGATGGGCTGCAACACAATTCTTGAATTACTTTGGTCACTTTGCAGTGAAAAACACATCACATATTAAATCAAATGTATGTTTGAGGGACAAGGGGCACTACACAGTGCCCTAAATGGACTTGGCACTAAGCAGGTCTACAATTAGGTTGTGCTACCTGGCCTGCAGACCCTGTCCTTTTTTGTATTTTCAGGTGCATATATAGCCATAAAGAGTATCTTAAATTGTCTGGGGCATAGAAAACAGTTTCACTGCCAAGGTAAAATATGAAAAAAAGACCGAGAAACAAAAACCACAGGGTTAAAAATATAAAAATATTACTTCAATCATTTTTGTACAAAATAAGCTAAGAGTGAATGAACGCTACCTCTTTCATCTGACTAACGTGACTCTGTGCAGGGGTGAAGTTGCCTTTTACAGACCAGAGTGCTTTGCACAATGTGGTACCATTCTTTCTAAGAAGAGAGAAAAATGTAGATAAAAGGGGAGAAGTAGAGTGGATTTACTCACAGATGCTGTTGCAGTCTTCTCTTGGTCTGAGGCCTGTACTGTGAGAATGTGTTTCTGAGTTGTTTCATAGTCTAATCTAGCTAAAATCTTCACATCTCCTTTGGTTGGGCTGATCCAGAAGATATTTGTGTAATCCCTAGTGCCTCCTCCAGCTACAATGGAATAAGTAATGACACTGGGTGGCCAGTCCTTGTCACTGGCAGTCACTTTTCCAATACTGGATCCAACTGAGAGAAGAAAATACATATTTCATTAACATTTTAAGGAACAGAAGGTACAACCAAAACTTGATGAAACTGTGCAAAGATTTGTTTTAGAATTTTTCACCCCAAAAAAGGAAAGCAAAGGTGTGAGAAATACCAGTTCACCATGCTGTGCTAGAGGTCCCCTGTGTATGGGCTAGCCTGGTAGCAATAAACACCAAAACACAAGGAGTTTGTAGAGAACCACAGCAGAAGTGCTTTGCCAGTGAGGGTCACCCTGAGCCCTGCACCAACACCACGAACTCTTGCCTTGTGGCAGCCCAAGCACTGGCTTGGTTGGTGGAACAAGGCTCTTTGCCCTGAAAAACAATTGCTGCTGTTCTTCTGAGGTGTTTGAAAAGCAGTTTGGATGACCTTTGTGCTGAGCATTTATGAGGCAAACTACAAATGGGAGTGCTGTAAACTGTGAGAATGAAATGGGACTGTGCACGTGCAGCTCTGAAGAGATTGATTCAACACTAAGTGCATCCACATGACCCAAGGATATACGGGATGAACAGTCCACGTGCACGGAGTAGGACAGGAGGAGGATGCAAATGAAGGGATGGCATTTTTTTTTTTCCCTGACCCCGTGAACTCCGGCCCTTTTGCAAACGGTTGGCTCCTGTTTGGTACAGCAACAGCAAACACTCCATTAATGTCAACTCAGCCCAAAATAAAAGGCAGTCTGAGGTGGAAAAAACATGTTATTTCTCTTGATAGTCTCAGTATCTGGCAAATTTCTGTGGCTGACACAGACAGCTTTATAGACATATCCATGTCACAGATGGGTTTCAAGTGTTATATTGCTAAGATACATGTCAATGGTATGAAGAGATATACAGAATAGGAAATGCTAGAAAATTCACCATAACATGCCCACTTGGAAACAGTATAGAAAAACAAGCTCCATACAGGCATCATACAAATAAAAGTTGTGCAAGAACAACAGGCTGCTGAGCAATGCAAGATGCTGGTATGAACACCTGGAGATCAGGGTCCTCTGTCTGCTGAGTGGCCATCCTCTGCCTCCTCATCCCCCTTTAGCCCTCTTGCTTTCCTGGGAGTTTGGCTCCTGCAAGAGCCTGGGCTGCCAAGGTTCCTCTGCCAGGCAGACCCTCACTGGGAGCCAGCCTCCCCAGTCTCTCCAGCCCCTTTCCAGGCCACGCAACCCCACACCAGCTGCAGCTTTGCTGTACTCAGCAGTGGCTGATGATGGCTTCTCCACAGAGCAGTCAGGAGTGATTTTTGCAGACATGTGGACATTGTCAGGGTCCTTCTGACCAAAGACAAAAGAAAACAGAAAGCTGAGGCCTGGAAATCTGGGCTTGCTCCTTTGCCCATAGCAGGGGAGAGGATGTTGTGGGCAGTATGGTGGGGCTGCTTGAAGCATGACTTTTCCTCTGCAGCAGCCCTTGTCTCCTGGCTTAGGTAAATGGGCACAGAAGCACCATGGAGCCCACAGATCTGCTGACCACAGCCACAGCTGTCTTTGTCTGTGCTTTAAGCCTGCCCTGGCCATAATAACTTAACGAATTCAAGCAGATAGTAGGTTATCTGGCTGCTAAATCCTCTGGAGTTTCATGGACAGCTCCACCATGTCCTCCTCAGATGCAGTGATGCAGCTGTATGTCCTCCTTGGTGAGTAACAGAATTCTGAGGTAGTGTTGGACATATTGGAGGACAGGGCTGCCATTCAGAGAGGCCTGGCAGGCTGGAGCTATGGGCCAACAGGACTTGTGAAGCTCAGCACAGACAAATACCTGTACCTGGGCCAGAATAAGCCCATGCATCATTGCAGGCTAAAATTGACCTAGCAGATGGCAGCTCTGCAGGAATTGACCCCAGGCCCTGGTAGACAAGTTATACATGAGCCACCAGGACACTCCTGGGGGAGTGGAGACCCTATACTGGTCTATATTAACAAGTGTGTTACCGGCCCATGGTGGGAAGTGACTAATCCACTCTGCTCAGCACTCATAAAGCTACCTGTGACCAGTTTGGGGGCCCAGGTATAAGAGAGATGCTAAAAAAATGGAGAAAGGCTAGGGAGGGTTGAACAGAGGATATAGGAGGAGAGCCTGGTGGGGCTGGGTTTTTCAGGCTGGAGAAGAGAGGGCAAAGGGGGGATTCAATTGCTGTGCTCCACTGTCTAAAGAGCAATAATACAGAACACCAAGACATACCATTCTCAGAAAGGAACATTGAAAGGAAAATAGAGAACAGACACAAGCCACAACATAAAAAATTCCCTGGCTACAAGGTAAAATTATCTTGAATGAAGGTTGCTGAGCTGGAACAGGGGCTCAGAGAGGCTATGGAGTCTCCATCCTTGAAGATTTTCAAAAGAATATTGGATGAGGCCCTGATCAACCTGATCTAGCTTTGAAACTAGCCTCACTTTGATCATGACTTGGACTTAAGACCCTTAGTGGTCCCTCACACCTTCAATTTTTCTGTGATGTGTTCAGAATGAAGGTCAAGGTTTATCCAGCATTTATCTAATGTATATCTCTATTTTTTTCTCAGCCTAAAGGACAAAGCCAGTAAGTGAGGTCAGAGAAGACCTGTGTTTGGTACATCAGGTCATACGAGGGAGTGGCTGAAGCAAGGGAAGATGTCATTCCCATGCCAACTCCTCTGCTCACCAAGCAGCACAGCACGGAACTGGCTGGTGGTCACACCTGGCACATCAGGATTACCAAGAAGGCAAGATACCATGGCACTGCTTTGCAAACACATGAGATGCAGGACTCACTAGGGGACGGTCAGGAAGGTTGCTGAGACGGGAGTCAAGCATGTGAACAGTTTCAACAAATTCAGTTTTAAGGCCATATTTGCAGCTGTTGGTCCTGGGCTGTTGCAGGAGTGGGAAGGACCCTGGCTCTGAGCACGAGGAGCTGCCTCCCCATCCAGTGCTTGCATCGCACTCCATCTTCAGGACACCTGGTGCACCCAAGGTGAGTTGGGCCTAAGGGGACAGTGGGGTGGCCATCCTGAACCATGCCTGGGCCAAGGGAGTCCTCAGTTGTCTGTGTCGGTCTATAACAGTTTCTTTGCACCATCACAGCCCCTCCAAAAGGCTAATTTAGCAAGAGCAGAAAGACAGTCTAAATCAAGATATCTGAGTTCAGTTCCTGGCTCTGTCACAGATTTCTTGTGCAATTGCTGAATTTGTCTGTGTCTCAGCTTCCATCTGTACAATTGGAGTTGTTGCCAGTTTTGTCTATTTAAGGGTAGTAGGTGGTTGTATGGTGAGACTCTGGTTGAACTGGAACTTTGAGACATTCTCCTTGTTCAAATATATGAAAATCCTTTCTAGAGCAAAAGGTACTTATCGACATGACAACATTATTTCTATCACGTAGGTGCTACTTACTGTACCTTTAGTAATTTCTGAAACATTAAATTCATATGCTAAATCACTGAAGACTGGAAAAAATTCATTCACTGGCTTTATCCTGATGTAAATGTAGATGATATCTGGAAATATAACAGAAGATTAAATCACAGTTAAGTATGGCTGTGAAATTTTCTCATGCATATATTCAAAATACATATGGTATTCCTTTCTCCATGCTGTTACAGCACAGGAAAATACCAAAAGAAGTGTAAAAAGGATACTTGCTTGAGTAGTCAGGACAGGCAATATCTTGCACCCTGGCAGTCAAAGAATAAACTTCAACTCCTAGATTAGCTGGGTTTTCTAAATCAATACTTTCAGTCATCTAAATTAAAAAGAAACACAATTGTATTTATACTTCCTTACATAAAATCACAATACATAACAACGGCAATTACTTTCTTCAGCATTCTGTAAGAGTGGTCTCCCCCTTGGATATAGAGAATTGCTCTGTAGGAGTAATACAGGCTATTAATCAATTACTGGATTGAATTCCAGGCTTTTTCTACATGTTCACGCCCTGGTGTCTCTTGAAAATTCAAAACTCTTTCCTTCTGCCAACACTATTTCTTCCTCTTAAGTGCAGGAAGTTTCATCATTTGGATCACAAGGTCTTGGTCTTTTACCTAGTTAATTCAAAGCTCCTGCAGTGAGCTCACTATTTACTCTGCCCTTTGTTGGCTCTACAAGAATCTGATATTGCTAAATAGTAATAGTTACTCCTTGAGCTCACGCCTGCAGACATGAATTAGTGGTATCAGGTTCAGCCACAAGTGTTTATCCAGAAACCAAGTTGTTACTAAATAGTGGCTTATGCAGATTTAAATCCTAATCTTCTGAACTCTCTTTTTGTAGGAGCCTCATATACTTTGGGGCAGCAGGACTAAAGCACAGGCATCCACCATTGATCGTCTACAGGGAAATTCCTGGAGAAACAGGACACTCCAGATAGCCTGTTACATTATACATACATGGACATACATGGTGATCAAAGGGCTGACTACAATCGTATCCTGCGCAGCAATGAAAATGCTTTTTATGTCAGCAGATGAAGCAACTAAGGGCAATGCTCATTGACATATAGACCTCAGATCAAAAATTAAAGTAAGCCACACAAAATCATTTTACTGCTTCTGTAGAACTCTTGTCTTTTAGACAGAATGCCTACTTTTGGTTATGCTTCACTTTTTCTGTAGTTGTCCACGGTTCTTTTTAAAGCAACAAGACAACCCCATTGTACATGTCCAGCAGCTGTGAGGGGTTGTGGCCAACACAAATATGCCAGCAGCTCTCAGCATAAGAAATCCATATTTTGACGTGCAAAATCTCACAAGTGCAAATGCCATTACACTTCTGTGAAAATTTACCACTCAAAGTGGTTTTACAATTCTGACCAATGAATCTGGGAAGTAGTTACTGAGTGTGTGATTTCTCAAATATTTCAATTCTTCATGCTGAATAGCAAAGTTCTACCACAGTCTGTCATGAATAAATGGGTATGAAATGGCATCAAATTTATCTGTTTATCTATATCAAAGTTGGTGCTTCACACTCCCTAAAAAAGGATTTTTATTTTTAATCACATCTAGCACATTTATTTAAAACTAGAGAAAACAGTTTTCTGGTGAACATTTTCTGTTCACCAAATTCTGTAGAATGCATAGAAAGCATCCTATCAAAGGATATGTAGTTCACATCCAGTCAAAACAGTCATTCTCCACAGCATAGCCACAGTGACATGAATTACAGTAATTGCTTTTTTTCTTGTATGGGCAATGAATTCAAAGAACTTATAATATTTCATGAGTTGACTTTGAAATGGGACAATCTAAAATAAAGCCACGAAAAACTGACCACAAGTCTTCCAGATAAAGCAGACTCCAAAGCGAAGTTATTGCTTCCAAAACCAGATAATCCAGTGAAATTAAATCGATTGTTTGATGGATCAACATCAATATCTTTACAGTAATTTCTAAGATCAAGAAGAAATGTCCCAGCAGCTGTATTTTCATTTGCCTCTTTCCTGTTTAAGACAAAAATATTTCACTTCAGAGCAACTCATATTTCTCCTCTTGAGCTCTTCATATATTACATGCCAAAATATTGATTTCCATTTCTTTTCTAAGTGAAATCCTAGATCTAAATAGGCAACAGTTGATGAAACAATCCAGAATCCAATCCATATGCTGTGGTGGGCAACAGCCCTGCACAATGGGCAGGGCATAAATATTGAGTCAGATCCAAACCATGAACCTGGAACTCAGCTAAACTTTAGAAGCTGCCACAAGATATTAATGTTCACGATTAGTTCAATTAATAATTAGTATTTTAAAACATTTTTACAGCACTCATTTCTTCAGCATGTTAAAATATTCTCCTGATAAGAACATCGGGGTTTTTTCTCCTTACCTAAAAGCTGGACTATTCTGATGTTTTGTGAAACTAGCAATTCTGGCCCTGCTGTTGATAGTGAGGGTCCCAGTGATGCACATGATGGAATTGGGGGCAGAGGGTGTCAATTTTTTTTTTTTTTTAATCAAGAGAAATAAATACAAAAAAATGAGGAACCAATGGAAATACCATTAAGTCCAAATTGGTTTCCCTTGTGCAACCCCTATAAGATTGGTTCTTTATTTGATTGCATTTTTCCCTGAAGATTTTGCCTCCTTCAGATCAAAGTTTAAGCTCACCAGATAACAGAGAGACTGTTACGTTATTGTCATGGATGTTGTAACTAAGCAGAACTCTGAAGAATTGGATTTGCTTCCTGCCAGTACATGAAAGTATGTGATTTAAATGCAAGACATTTCTATCAGATAGTGAGCAAGCAATTTAAACAGATACCAACTAACTTGGAATTCCTCACTACATAGATTCTTGGCCTAAGGTGCTGGATTTTTATCTTCAGGACTGTCACAATACCGTAAGTGCACGTGAAGAACCACACTATGCAAGGCAGTGTACCCTGAAAGGTCAGAGCCCAGGCACATCAAACACTTCAGAGGGACAATTTTCACTTCAATCTTTCTATGACACATTTCATCTGTAAAACGGGGTTAATGTTATGTCCTGCTCTGCAAATATAAACCACCTGATCCTCACAAAGGTCTCGAAGCACTCACAGCCATAGCATAGCCATAGTCCATGACTAAGTCACTTTGTGTGGAGGACACCTATAACAAGAGGTGATCTGGGTTCTGAAGACCTTACAGATTGCATCGGATGAAAACCATGCAGGTCACCAGGAAGAGATTTAGAAGAGAAGATCAGGAAGTCTAAAATAAAACTCCAGAGCTGATTGGCAAGCCTTTGCCAGTGAAGGATTCCCCACAGTTCAGCATAAAGTAAGAAAGGAGGAGTCTGGATCTGAATAGGTCAGAAAAGTAACTCTGTAACATATGGTTCTGATATCCTATGGGTCTAGATATCTGAAAAAAACATAAATAAATTATCTAATTATACACAGGTATTTTTTGTCCAAAATTCCAGTTTGAACATGTCAGGAAATTGAGTTTCATACCCTAAGACATTATAGGGAACACTAACCTTTAAAGGCTAACAATAAATGCCCATTTGAACCTCTATAGTTGTAGGTCTGGGGACCCTAAATGATGTGCCCTAGACTGCACATTGATCTGGAGCAACAAGACAGCACTAAGGCAATGAAAAGCCTCAATACCTGAAGGTAGAAGGATTGCATTCTGGTGGATTGTCATTGATATCATCAATAATGATTGTGATCTCTATCTCACTGGCATGACTACTTCTGGGACTGTCCTCCACAACTACTATCAATGATATATTTGGGTGGATCCTCAGTGGAAGGGCATCTCGGTCAATTCTCCCAGTCACCTGCAGCACTCCAGTCGCTGGGCAGAAAGCAGACAGAAGTTACAAGTTCACCAAGGTGGGAAGTAACAAACACTCATGATGTACGTGCAAAAGGACAGGGTATCTTAGCAGGCAGGTAGCAGAATAAAAAGTCTTCTATTCTGTGCAAATCATGGCTGGTTTCTTTTTTTTTTTTTTTAAATGATACACAATGGCTCTGAAAGTTCCGTGGAAGACTTTAATGGATAGAGACCCATAGCTCAAAATTATGCCATAGGCAGCCTCAGTCTGGGGCTTGGAAAGTGGTTATTTTTCCCTTATGCCCTCAAAGAGCTAGTGCAAGTCAGAGTTGAGTGCACTCATAGAGCATCAAGGACAATGGGCTGCTAATGCCTGTGCTGTCCTTGCTCTCTAGCTAGTAAGACTGCTTCACTTTCTGTTATCATTTAAGCATCCTTCAGCACCTCTAAATCCACTCACACATCAACAGAGCTACTCTCAGCTGTCACAGATTGCGCCAAGAGCTCTGGTCAGCCATTCACTTAATATATTTTTTTGCTTCAGTTAGCAAACCTTCTTTAGGTTTTTATGGCACAGCACAATACTATTCCCAGTGCACAAAGGAGGTAAAGGAACAGTGTACATATTCTCTGCCTTTTTGGAGTGTAATTGAGGTGGAGGGTGGCAAAACCTGGCCAAAGGACATAGGGAACCCGAAGCATTTAAGGATCATCCTGATTCCCCACAGCACTGTGTTACCTGGCACTTATTACAGCTGTGAAAAGCAGTTCTAAAGCAATAGCAGATGAGGGGCAATGCAATCACTGAATGACAGCCCTGGAGCAAAAGCCCCAGGGCACTGGTGTATGTACCTCGGAGAGCATGAGGAGGTAGGACCAGCATGAGAGGCAGGGCTCTTTTGGATGGCCTTGCCTGAGGAGAGTCATGAACTGAGCAATGAAGCTATGGTGCTGACTTGTTATGCACCTCAATGCTAGAGGCAGGAGTGAGGACATTATGGTCTAACTATGTGCAGCTGTTTCAAGAGCCCCAGAAAGGTCACTGTAGTCCTCAGAGATTAAAAAGAAGGCAGCTAATCTTACTTCCACCCAAGGGACTGTCACCCTCCACCCATAAGTCAATATTTGTCAAGAAGTCACCTTTGATATACTTTCTTCAAGATATCTTACTGAATCTTGGTCAACTGACCAAATAACTTGACCTTAATAACATATCAAGCATTTCTTATTTCTAAGGGTAACCACAGAATAAATTAAGTCAATTTAAAACTAAAGTAAAATAATTTTATTCAATGTAGCCACTCTATTTTGGGGTGTCAGAAGGCATATTTTTGTCTTACATGGATTTATGGAGAAATATCTGTTAGAATACTGGATGCTGTAGAAAAGTTTGCGGGGAGAGTCTTCATCATCAGGATCTTTAGCTGTTATATTGGCAACAACGGTGCCCGGGCTTTGCTCCTCTTGAATCCTGTAGATTCTTTGTTTTCTACAAGATAAAACAAAATTCAGCAAAGTGCACATTTGTGTTTGCAAAGGCAGCTGATTACAGACTTATCTGAGCAGCCAATTGTAGCAGCAGAGTCCTGGCCATGCTGGGCTGAGAGATGGCTATTTGCATGTCACAGTAAATATCCCAGGCCCTGGTTCTGCCAGCTGGACATGTAGCAATAGCTGAACTGATACGTGGTCATAAAGCATGACATCATCACACAAATAGATGTCATTTCCCTGAAATTTTTTCACAGTAAAAACAATTTGACTTTCACAGAATCATGGAAGCTGAAGACGGAAGAGACTGTTAAGTCATGCAGTCCATCTCCCTACAGAGCCACCAGCTGGTAAAGCCACTTGCTTTAATTTCATGCATTTTGCAAGAGAAAAACAAAAATAGAAACATTGATGTAATTAATAATCTTTTGGAATGAATGCTGGAGACTTCTGAGGGACAACAGTATTACTAAAAAGCTGAGTTGCCCCTGCAGTAGGTGGAGGGAGGGAGGAGCACTCCTGTGGGTGCCCAAGAGATGAACATGCTCCAAACTCCCAACAGCATCTATCTGATTTGTTTTATAGAGCAAAAATGGTTCTTTACTTCTGCTGTTTGGTATATCAGTGCTTCTAAATTTGCTGTGAATTAAGTGAGTTTTATAGCTCAGCTATAGTCTGGCAGGCAGTCGTGCAGGATTGTTTATAATGGTTGCAGTTGCATGTTCACATGGGTACTTGGGTATGCAATTATGGTACTTGAACCACATGCAAAATCAGGCGTGGGCAAACAAAAATTGTGCAAGGAATTTATGATGGCTGATTTACGTTACTGAAACATACAAACCTCTCCTGCATTTAGAAACCAAAGGGACTGAAGGTGCTCAAGAGTTCAGAAAAGCATTAGGAGTATGTTTCAAGACTCAATCCTTTTTGTGCATTTTAAACTTTCTATTCCATCACTTAGCTAATTGACTATAGTCCCTAGTATAGGAAAGTATGGGCTCTTCTTTGTCTTCTGAAAACCAACATCATGGGGATCTTAGTAATTGGAGCAGACAATTGCAGAGACAGAACAGAAGATCCCATGCCTCCAGGTCTCCACTTGCAATTTTAAAAATGGTTAAGAAGACACAGTATCTTCAACTCTTTTATCAGCTCATATGAAAAGAAGAAAGCACACAGGAGAGAAATCACATAGTGTTTTCCCAACAAAAACACCTAACTTAGAGCCAGAAGCAAACAAGGAGTTTGTGAAGCGTGTAGAGTCAGGGTATTTAGTAAGTTTCTATCTCACTCTTGGCATTGGACCTCTTCCTTCCTTATTTTCCTGTTGCTTCCAGAGTCACTCAGAAGCAACAGATCTCCTTCACTGCTAGAAAAATGCTACCCCAATACGGGAGGGACAGCTCTAACCAGTTTTGGCTCTAAGTAGGGAACTCCCTATGCCCACAGAGACCACAATTCTGACCTCTCTGTGGACAGCAAACTCACCACAGCTCCACCTTCACAGCCTTCATGCAACATCCATGGGCTGTTCTCCTGTCTCTCAGGAAGAAGCGTACGTTATCAAGCACATCCCAACAGCACCAAGTATTAGTACAGCTGGGGAGGAGTTGGAGGCCACTTCCCACACAGCTACGTCTGGGCTGTGTCCTATTGTCCATCTGTCTGCCACCTGCCAGTGGCTTTTTACGGGACCGTTCAAGCAGACCTTTTAGACACTGCAATGTAATTATGAAGGAAGCATATGTTTGTTTTCTTGTCTTCTCCTTTGTTTTCCTGACTCCACAAGTTTTCCATTGATTTTAACAGCCAGAATTTCACAGACTGAATGCCAATGTAGTGTTGTGAACACCAAAAACAGATGTGCTTGTATATACTATGGGAACAATTAAAAAGACTCTTTGAAACTCTGTTCTTGACAGCTTTGATCCAGAGAAAATAAAGAAGGTTTTCTAACTCATCAAGTTTCCCCAGCTCCCACCCCAGCACTATTTATTATAGTGTCAGAGAGTATGTGGCCCCAGCATGCAGCTCACACTTTAGCAGGGGAGAGGCCATGTGTGCACACTGAGGATGGATCATGAAGTGTAATTTAATCTAAAGTTCTTTACAAACTGAGCTGCTCTTTCTGATCTGTAGTGTCAATGTAAAAGGGAGAAGATTCAAACAAATACCAGGCCTTATCTGCGCCACATGAGAACTGAGTCTTAGACCTTAGGTGTTATGGATGCTCAAGTCACTGAAGCTTTCACTAATTCGAACAAATAGATAAATATTTAAAAGAGCTCCTTATAGACATAAGGATAAATAAACAGAAATGGCAACATTTGGAGGAAATAATCAGTCTAGAGTACAACATGCAAATGTTGGCACTGGGAAAAGGATTCCTCCTGCTTGTAGCAGTACAGTAACATGGAGTGAGCTGTTAACCTTATTGATTATTGCAGACATGAGGTTCAAGTATTAAATAAGCAGCAACAGAAAAAGAATTCCGTGTCTGTTTCTAACATTTCATAATTCTGTTTCTTCAGATTCTCCACCCCTCTACCCAGCAAGGTCCAGACCCTTGGCTTCAGCCCAGGAGCCACACATTGCTCTGGCCCCACAAACCACCCAGAAGATTGCTCCAAACAAGTGGCTGGAAGCCTCTTGGCATGGCCCAGGTGCTACACTGTCTTCTCCTTTGCATAGATGGCAGGAAAGCAGCTATCATAAATACTCTCAGCAGGGGCCATTTAGAGATTCACTATTAAGAGACATAAAGAGAGTGTCTTGAACCCAATCAGTGTCTCATGCAAGTGACAAAGGTAAATCAACAAGAGAATCAGATCAACTGTAATGATTGTCAAGCTCCTGCTTCAGAAACAATCGTGTATCATGCTTTCAACTGCAAAACAGCCTGCTGGTGGCACATGTATATTCTTCCTAATTTCTCCAGATTTTCAACTATATTCCTGATTCCAACTAAAACTCCATTAGTCTTCAAAAGCTATTTTTGACTTGTGTGTTATGACACAATTTCCTGCTTATGACACAGTAAGAAACATTTCAAAGTTTGCCCCAGGGGATTGTTTACAAGTGTGTCTGGGAAAAAGAGGAAGACAGATCAAAAGTGAGACCTTTTTATGTCTAGACATTTCTGCATGAATAAACATCATTATGGTGAAATGCACATCTGCATGAGAAATATATTTGATATCATTGTATTCACACAGGCTAAAATTCAACTCCTTGTCTGAACTTGTCCAAAGGTTTTTTGCATAGCTTTAACTTCTCTTAGTGCTAACTACTACAACAAGCTTGTTTGGCTCTTCTTAGCGTGAAGGCAGAGCCTGGAAAACTTGAAACTATTAAGAATATAAGTAAGAATAAAAGTGGAAAATGAAGGCAAAGCTTTCCAGTAAAAGAACAGGAATCATAAGAAAATTAAAATGCTGTTTTCAGTAGTAATCTGTTTTTCTATTTACTTGCCCTTATGTTCCACCCTCCCATTGGTGCCAAAGCAGTCAAGCTGGGAAAACATCTACATTTTGAGTACAATGGAAGCTTTTCACTCACGTGGTAAAGTAAGGTCTTTCATCATTGATGTTAATTATGTTTATATTCACGGTTTTAGTCGAGTTAAGTCCACCTGGATCTGTCACTGTTATGTTTAAAAAGTAACTGTTAAATAAGAAAACAAAACAAGAATCATTCTCTGGTTATGTAGAAAAACATTTCTCAGCCTACTGTAAGCTAATAGACCATGTGAATAAAATACATTCTCACCAATGTGGATCTTTCTCATAATCAAATTCTTTTGTGGAAAAAACGGCTCCTCTTTCCGAGACCAAGAATGGCACCGGTGCAGGGAGCAGCGAATACTGAAAGCAAGAGAGCAAGGGCTTAGTCTTTGTATCTTTAACATCCCTCTATTCATTCCTTGCAGTGTAGAATGGGCCAAGTTATAGTACAGCATTTGGCCCAAACTTTGCGTAATGAACCATGCTGATGTACAGAAGCCAGCACAAGCCCTGATCATCTGAGCTGAAGCAGCTCATACTTGGTCCTGCAGCTTTGCTTGCCAGCCAGTGGAGAGTCACAGACACTGAACCACACCCAAGCCTACACCATTCTCTACCTCTGTGAACTCCAGATCCGCGATGAGAATTTCACAGAGGCCAGCCAGCAGAGCCACAGCACTGCAGGCAAAAGCTGGCTCTGTGGTGGCAGCAGAGTACATGCACAAAGGAGAAGAGAAGGGGTGAGGTGGGATTTGGGTGACATAAAAGCTGTGGAGGAGGCAATGAAGTTTGGGGGTCCAGATGATGGGAGAGGGCAAGGAGGGGAGAGTGGACTTTCACAGAGTACATGAGGGTGTGAGGCTGAAGGGTATGATGCTGAAGGGAGTTCACAACATCCCAGTGTTAACACGGCTGCTCAGCAGCAGCGTGTAGCAGCAGCCACTTTGTGCACTGCACAACACAAAGGGGTACCACACCAGTGCCTGGATGTAGGAGGGAGCTGAGCATCCCAACACCATACAAAGTAGGGAGAAAGGCAGCACCCTGCTCCCTGTGGCCACCACGTCCTCCCCACTATCTTCCACATGCCAAGCCATAACCAATAAGCCCTCAAGAACATTTCTTTTGCTAGTATAGGAGCTATTAATACCCATAAAGTCTGAAGTATGCAACATCAGAGGGTCATGCACCATACAAGTAATCCGCAAAGTCCACTAAGCAGATCTGTCCAGAAGATGTAACTGCTCTAGTGTTACCTTTTAGAAAAAAACAGGAGGCACAGAGACCTGAGGGAAACAGCTTGTCTCCTGCAATGGTAGATTTAATTGAAATTGCTTTTTAAAAAGCAGCTAGGTGATCGCAATTCTTTTAACAATTTTTTGCCAGTTGACCTTTCTAAATTCCCCCTCTGGATTATTATTTTACCTCTTGCCCAGCATTTCTGTATTTGCAGTTTCTTATTATGCCTGGAATTCTTCAGGGGTTAGAAGGCATGTGGAACTCACTGCCATTGCTTTCAGAAAGAAAACAGAGCTAAACCCCCAGGCCTCTGCTTCCTTTCTCACCAGCTCAGGTTTGGTGGTTTGACTGGGCAAAGCCTGAGGATGGACCTCAAGTTAACTGCTCTCCTGAATAATGCTACACACTGAAGTAGCATCTTCAGGTTCAGTTCTTGAATGTGCTGTCTTTTATGAAGACAAAGCTAACAAAGCAAAGCTACAACACAATTCTTAGGTAAGTGCAGCTACTTTTCCCGTCTGCACACAAACTTAGTACTTTCCAGGAATTGTTGCTGATACCAAGGATATTTTCAGATTAGGAAACACGTTTTCTTGACTGAAGGTCAGGGTTTGCCCTGGGATTGTCAGAAAGCTGAGATTCAGTTGCCTTCTAAGTGATTTCCTTGATTTCCCATTTAAAAGAATTTACATTGCGATAAAGAAGGTTAAAAATTTTATTTAGTTTTAGCCACTCATCTACAAGAAACACTTTGAAAGCCATTTAAAAAAGAAAAAGCACAATTTTTACTGTATCTCTGATTAACTATATCAAACTTTGCCTTCAATATGCCTTAATTTTTGAGAGTTGGGAACTCAAAACACAATTTGTGTCCAAACATTGAGGCTGGGGTTTCTTAGGTTTATTTTTGAAAATGTTTCTTTTTTCCTGACTAAACCTTTTCCTCTGTTCTTGGTAAGGAAGGAAGATGTTGAAAGATGCCGGCAAATAGCATTTCAGATGCACAGGATTATATCATCTCTGTTTTGTTTTGTTTTTGTTAATACAACTTACTTTGAGTTCAGCATTTTCAGGATCAGCTGCATCAACTTGGTAAATGCATTCCGGAGGGGTTCCTTCCAAGACATAGATAGTTACAGCTGCATGTATATAAGAGTACTCAGTGTTAATTGGGTAAGAATAAAGGACTCAGCAGCAAACATACTGATACACTGAAGCTGTCCAGACATACTACTGCCTGTGAATGTCTTCACTTCACAAGTATAATTCCAAAGTTATCACAAAGAGCACAAATTCTCAAAAGATAAAAAGAAACTAATTGCATATCTATAAACTGGCAACTGTCACTGCAAGTTGCAATATGAATTGTGCCTTTGGGAGAAAGGCTGATCTTTACATACAGCCTAACTTGAGCTGCTCACAGGGTATGGAGTAAAATGATGCATTTGGGCAACACCTGTGTCTTTCTTTACTATGAAGATGGGGAGAACACAGCTGTGTGCTAGATCCTCATCACCAACCTCTCCTTCTGGGAGCTTTTCCTCTTCATTTCTGCTTTTCCTTTACATCTGTAAGGTAAGTAAATAGCAAATGGTCTGCACTGACTTAAATTTTTGCTTTATTAAGGATGCTGATTCAGTGCAAGGTGTATGTCTTTCGATGCCAGGAATTCTTACAGCTGGGTTATCCTGTACTGGGCTACTGCAACTAGCTTATCTCTGCTTGGGTAGAGCGATTAACAGAACAACAGATCTTTAGATCATGTTATGTGCTTTATGCCCTTTTGTGTCTGCTGGACCTGCTGTTTCTGGATTATTAATTTCTACTGTGACCCCTGCTGATGGCTGCTTCTCATCAGAGCAGTAGGAATCCCACAGCAGCGTAATGAGTTGTTCCCAGAGGACGACAATATGAATATAAAGTTTAATGAGAGGGAGATGCTTTTTCATAACCAGCAAATGCACAATTAGTGTCTAATTGTAGCTGGTAGTGTTAACTAAAGCCACGCAGTTAGACAGATCAGACATCTGTGCTCACCAATTTATGGCAGCTCTAGCTGAGAGTTAAGCTGATGCACTTATTTGTAACAAGCTCCCACGTAGAGTGTGTTTCATGCTGTGATGATCCCCTGAAGTGTCACATTTAATTATTATTAGATTCCAGCAGCACCCATGATATGCAAGACACCAGCTATCCTGAGAAGATGACACAGCCTCTTCCCTAGGGGAACCTAATTTGCTTTACAACCTAAGTATTGTATAGAAGCAGGAACGTGGATGTGCTTAGGAGGCATTAGTGAAGTGGGCTGAATTTGAGCCAGCCTGGTCTGAACCAGTCCAGGCAGAGAAGCTCTGCACTCTGAAGCAGGCAGAAGTCAAGTCACAGCCTACATGATACTGCTGCTAGTCCAGATCTGGGGGAGTTCAGCAGCCAGCTCCAAATACCTACCACGAACAGATCACAGTTTGATATTTTCAGATTTAAAAAATAAAAGAATATTGAATTATTGAATGCTTTTCTGTACAGTGCTGTTAGAATATCAAGACTTCAAACAGGTTCTCAGTACCTCATGAAATAATAAAAGCACATTTTCACTCACTATCCAAACTGTTCTGTCTGTGTATGAACACATGATAAATACATCACTATACTCTGCTACCTCACAGTACAATTTTTCCAGGTCCCTCTCATTAGTAAATGAGCAAGATAAGATTGCTTTGAGAGCAAGACAATTATTTTCTATCCTTTTTATTGATGGCGTTGTCATTCGTATTAGGTACTGCATGGCATGCAAAGCACTGATGACAGCTGGGGTCCAGACACTCCAGCCTCATTCTTAAGGCTATTGCACACTCCTTTCTGTTGCACCTTTGCCCATTATCTGGAAATAAACCTGGTTAACACCATCTGCCCCGTGCAGGAGACAGAATCCTTTGCCTCTTTCCATTTGCACCACTAGAGATCACAGTCTCTTAGATCTAGCTCTTCAAACTGATTTTCCACTTAATTTCTCATGTTCAGGTGCAAATGCAATATTCAGGTGTAAAACATTGGCAGAGCAATGCTTTTATCCTTTTTCCTCAGAAATTATTGCACATACATAATATAAATTTATTTAAATTTGTCTTACTTCTCGAAATCAGTCCAGTTTTCAACAAACTACTGAAACAGGCACTCATACTCAATTGTTATATCCCCACCAAACTTCAAGTTTCTAATACATACTTCTAGGTAGGTATTCATCTCACCAAAAATTACATATATATGTGGTATAAAAACCTTTTTTTTCCTTTTAATTCTTCATTTGCTTCAAAAGGGCTAAATTATTTTTGGTCAAAGCTTCAAGAAAACTGAATGGGCATTTCCAGAGATGAAGCATACCAAATATTTGTGTAAAACAAAGCTCTGATAAAAACACTGTCTTGCTTTTGCCTTGTTTCCATAAAGGAAAATGCTTAGCTACAGACACTTAACTACACTTTAGCTACAGGCACTGTATGTAGTTTTAGTGTTTTTTTAATTTGATATCTTTTCAAGTATTGCTTCTTTCAAATACCACCATCATCTTACTTTGAATTGCCATATTTCCTCGAAATATAGGACGTTCATTTTTATCTATTACTCGGACAGTCAGTATGTTAAGGTCAGTTCTCCCAGTTGTATCTTCCACAAAAATCTGTAAATCAAAGCTCTTTGGCATTGTTTCATAATCTAGGACAGGGTTTCCAGTGGTAACAACCTGAAAAGAAAAAAATATTATTAGCACGTGATGCAAGAGATACAAATTACAGTCTATATGAGTGAATACAAGTAAAGGGACACTTTCCATCAGTAAGCAGTGACTATTTTAGATTATCTTCTACTTGCTGACACATTACTTGTCAGAAATGTGAGAAAAAGTGGAAAAACCAAAATGTTGCAGCTTTATGGAGCAGCTCAAGGATCTGTTGTGTGAGGGACAGTTTGAGGAGGAGAAAGCCTGGAAGGAGCTGTCCTGCCTCACAGGCAATGCTTTGCCTTCAAGGTCAGGACTACATCTTGCAAGTATTTGTGCAAAGTGTTCACTTTTCCACAACAAGCTCCAGGAGCAGTTGAGGTGTGATGAGACTGAAAACTGGGAGGATGTCCTGCAGGACACAAGGGCAGCCTCACTATTTCTGTGAGTCAGGAGCACATGGGGGGAAGACCTTTTAGTTGCAGTAAGGAGTGTGGGGGCAGAAGATCACATAGTCTAACAGGTACCAGCCCCTTCCTTGTATAAACTATGTATGGGAGAAGACTTGTAGGAAATCCCAGGAAGAAGGGAGCTGCAGGAGCACACTGTATGAGAGAGGGACTGGAACTGTTTTGCAAGACTGATAAGGCAAACATTTACTTTGGTTTGGTTTGGGATTTTTTTAAGTTTTTCAGCTTAGCATATTGCCTCTTAACACAGAATATGTACAAGCACATGACCTTCCATGAAAAAACATTAAATGCATTCATTTTGGATTTAGGATGAGTCCAGGGCAACAGCAGGATGGGGAAAGTTGTATGCCTCCATCTTCCCTGCTGAAGCTAGTCAAGAAACAAGACCCTGCCTTTCTTGGACATAAAAGGAAAAGGTGATTGTAAAATTTGCTGTATCACCAAAAAACTGTGAAGCCTGAACACAGTAGCAGGGTGTTGTGGAATGGGGGAAGGAGAAATGTTGAGGTTCACAAGCGTGTGTAACAAAGACTGTATCAATGTATTCACAATAGTGCAGATTGGAGGAGCATGGAGAGGATGCAGAAGGAGAAAGATTAAATAAATCCTTGGGTTTAGATAAAATGCCGTGGCCAGAGGACAAATACAAAAGTGATGTCAGCACAATTAGAAGACAGAAGCCAAAACAGAGCCAGTTAACAAAGGTAGTTTAAGGAGAGTGAACAGAAGCACAATTGTTTAATGCCTTCTGGTATGTAAAACAGCTGCTCTCTGGAACGTGGTGGATCTTTTTGTTACAAAACCGCAGGAGAAAACAACTGTGTCCTGGATGGTCTCCCTCTCTCCTGTATTGTACAAATAGACATTTCCCATAAAAGTGATGCTAACTCAGAAAAAACATTCTACAAAAGCTTGTAACAGCAGTGGGAAGTTTGCTCTCCAAAAGGAGTGTTTGCTGGAGATCTAAATACCGTAAACAGATGCAATGAATTCAAAATGAGAAACTGTGCAATTCTGGGTAGAAATTACGTGCTCTGGGAATTACCCCTTCACTTCACGGGCAAACACTTTCATTGGCATTGTAACTACAGCCAGATTGCCTAAATACACAGCTTCCACTCTCCTTTATAGAAACCTTACAAGTGAAGATGTGAATCTAGATGGTCTCTTTCTAGGTTGCTTTTGAGAACAGCTTGCCACAGTGTAGGCTGTGAGCCACAGTTCACCTGTCCTCCAGGTACGAGAAACGCTTACTGATAAAGGCAGCACTGTACTCACTTGAAGCAGCTGCAGACTTCATGAAAGGGGCTGTAGAGTCATCCCATAGCTGTCTACCACTCATTCCACCAGAGAATTTAACTGCTCCCTGCTCATCATTTCACTCCTGGGATGCAGAGGGAGCACCAATAATAGCATAAAGGTAGTTTCAGGCAGCCGTAGGTTTTCATGCCTTTAGTACATTTTCTGCCCATGGGACTTTTCAAACAAGAGTAAGGCAAGGAGGAATGTGCAGGGCTCAGATCTCAGAAACTGTGACTTTCTCAGAAATCTCAAAACAGATCAAGAAGTGTGACATTGCCTTGGCTTGCTGCAGCAAGAGTAAATATGCTTCATAAATACAGAAGCGCCTGTGCTGACAGGTACCTAGCTAATCTGCAAACTCCATAATAAACACATAAAATGCTGCCTTTTCCTATATCTTAGCAAATATTTAATGGCAGTAGGTAGAGCTGAGATATCTCATTTTGGATCACATCACTTTTGCAAAATATTGTACAGATCTGCTACAACATAGGATAAATAATTGAAAGTAGCAATGCTTATCAAATAAGTGAACTAAAAACACTCAAGTGTATTGATCCTTGCCTTGTGAATTGTAATTAGCACTCAGCTGCTCATTTGTGGAATTTGTATGTAGCTTTCTTTATGGATTTTCTCATGACTAATAATTCTCTGGCCAACCTCTTTGTTCCAGTCCCTTGAGTAAGTCAGGAAACCCTGAAAACAGCTACAGATCAAGCAAGGCATACACAGGCTCACAGGCCAGCCTGGTGATGGGGGTGTGGTATAAAATGAATATAAACTGGAACTCTGGAAGAAGCAGTCTCCAGCCTACACATTTCTTGGCCATTAAATTTCATCCTTGTGTCACTCTCTGCACTGCAGTAGGACAAGTGCCAAAATACAGCCTAGAAAGGGAGTCTCACATTATGAATTCTCTGTCAGCAAAGACAGCTTAAGGGACATATACGTTTCCTTTTGCCTGTTACACCCTCTCAGCTCACCCAGTTCAGGTGTTTGTGCAACCACATCCTATGCTTCACAGGAGAAAGAGGGCCTTTTTGAGAGGTTTTTGACTGACCCTGGCTGGGAAGCAGCAAAAGAACCAGCAGCACTGGCACAACCAAACCTTGTACTCTGCCGGGAGGTGAGGGCATGGGAACGGCAGCAGCTCCACACAGGCAGGTTGAATGAATGAGCCACAACTGCCTGGGGTCACAGTTTTACTTTCCCAAAATTTTCTTCCAGAAATGCCAGCAAAGAACACAAGAAAGAGTCCTTGTATCAGTTCTGTGAAAATCTGAACTTCCTTGGAAACACCCAGCAAAATGTATTCAAATTAACTGTTTAAGACACTTCTCACTGTCTATCTGTATTAAAGACACCTTTCAGTGTCACTGTTCAGGCTCAGACATAATGCAAGTTACAATGGGATGACAAGTTATCATGCATCTGAACGCTCATTGCCAGTGACAAATGTGAGCTAATACTTGCTAATTTATCCAGCAATGAAAATTAGCCTGAAGTAATAGAAATTGTTTTGCATTTGCCACAGGACAAGAGCACACAATAGCTAGAAACAGATCACAGATGTGTAGAAGTGTGATAACTTCTTACCTCAAGATAACTTCCTCGTGTGTCACAGCCTTCATTCAGAATTAAAGATGACTTTGATCTGACTCAGCTTACTATATTTTGGAAGTGACTCAAAATCATTTTAATTCTAGATGAGAGTGGCCAAAAAGAAGCTGCATGCGGTTCAACTAAACCACTTTAAATTCATGGTGACTCCATATAAATTAAGTTGAAAATCAATGGGCAAATCTGCAAAACAGAAGTAGGTCCTATATGTCCTTCTTCCCCTCTTATTTTCCAAAAAAAATATTTTTTATAACACAGAGTAAATGGAATTATTGTGATAGGTGGTTTTTGCCTGGATGCAATTAAAAATTATAATCATTTTTGTTATTCACTTGTCATAGCTATTATAGCATGTCCAAATACTACCACAGTCTACATTTGCAGCTCTTTTTGGGTTAAAAGATGAGACACTGTGTACTGTCAGTGCTCAGTAATCCAGGAAACTTCAGCCTACATGACTGAACATTGCCCAAGCTAAATGTAAAACTCACCCTATATTCGAGATCTCCTTTTGATTCAATAGCGAAAGCCTCTGTAAGTGGATTTGAATTTACTATGGTAGGAAGTATGGCAACACCTTCAGAAGACAATGGAGAAACAGTTACATTAAAGGTATAAACTGAAACACCAGCTGCTGCATTTTCTTCAACAGTGCTTGTTGCAGGTAAGCCCTTAAGCAACTGGGTTCTTCTTCCTGCAAAATGAAAATGAATGTGAAATTACTTCTGGGAATCTTAGGCTAGCAGGAGCACTGAGCTTGTGCCAAGAGCTGCCATTAATGAGCACAAAATGGCCTGATTCTCTTTTTGCTTATGAATGGTGGCATTGCACAGTAGTAAAACCAGTGCTAATGGCAAAATAATCAATCTTTTCTCTAATTCAGTACCATAGTATTGTCATTTAGAGTGGCTGATGCTAAAGTAGCATTGTTAGTGCATTATTTGCTGTCATATATGCCTTTATATAGAAACAAAGAAACTGAACATGTTTCTATTATTTCATTTCACCCTCAATGCTAACCACTGTCTCTGTGGACTAATCACATCAAAAAGCACCTTGAATCACACAGGCCTGGACGTTAAGAAACAATCTTTTTTGTGTGAATTATGCTGTCTGCAGCACCCATTTCCTGTTTTTCCTCTTCTCATTCTTTCTAGGACAGCTGTGTGACACCTGGCTCGTGAGCAGTGTGAGAGCGACAGCTTTGGAGGTTGTGCTGTTGTGTCTTCTGCTCTGAGCATGGAAGAGCAACCTCCAGTCCTTGGTGGAGATGTGGGCCTACAGAAGCACCCTAGGGTTGAAAACTGCCTGGAAGCAGCACAGACTGCAACAGCTTTGCAAGAGCTCCTTGCTTCTCAGTCAGACCTCTGGACTCCCCAGACCAAAATCTTTGCTTGCTCTGTCATTTAGCTTCTGGTCTTTGTTATTTTAACAAAGGCCTGTAGTGCTTTATCTCATGAAGAGTGTCTAGAAAATATAAATCAGGACAGCTTTCAGGGCACGTCCTGAAACAACACCTTAGTAACCTCACATCCCTAAACCAGCAACGTACCTCAACATGACACTATGGCAGGGCTGACTGTTGCTTGAAGAGGGGCTTTGCTGGGTTGTCCAAAACAGAAGAAAGCTGGCTGTGTCCTACACACTGTGCCAAGAGAGAGGCAGATACTGCTCACTCAAGGGCTTGGCCAGGCTGTTCCTACACCAGCAATTACTACAGCAAAACCACCATGAACTCTTTATTTTTGCTGGGCAGCAGCCAGGTAAAAAGATGCTACAGGAACTAGTCTGAGACGGTTGGGGCTGCAGCACATTTCCACTTGGATGCTCAGGCTCAGTCTGGAGCTTGGGAACATCATGCTGAGGGTAAATCTGCTGCTTTGCAACACCTCTGCAGTGTGGGATAGAACCATCTCCCTTTTCTCCTTCTCATGTGGATGGGGAAGGATGGCCCACATCAGCTACCAAAGAGGCACTCTAATTGCCATTCCTCCAACAGCAGCAGGCTTTTTAATTGGAGGGGGAGAGTTCAGCTCCAGTGTTTTCCAATGACACTGAAAGAACCCTTAGTGACTTTTCCACAAAACTGTTTTGTTTACCTATATCCCTAGAAAAAAATCAGAGCATTTTAGGGATAGCCCACAGTTAGCCTTTGTGTGATGCCCATTACTCCTTTTACTCTCTCAAATAGTTGTTCCCCATAGGATCAAAGAAGACTTAGGATCTCAGTGCCTTTGCCACATGAGAAGCAAAACTAATAGCAGTAGATGAGTCCACAAGACAAAGCACAGAGTCCCATGGTCTCCCTTCTTCCTATATCCCACCCCAGGAGGCACTTGTCCTTGCGGTGTTTCCTGGAGCACTTCTTAGAGCAGCAGGATGCCGTCAGACACCTCCAGTTCTTCCTCTTGCAGCCAGCAAGACTCATTGTATTGTGGGGAGGAGAAGGAGGGGGCACATGGGGTTCATGTAACTAGACATACTGGGCTGTGGTGGGAGAGTTTGTCTCTGGGAATACCTCTTCTGAGCGCAGGGCCTCACTGGTAAGAGGCAGAGCTGAGACACATCCTAGAGCCTCTCCATAGCTGCATAGAGATTCCCCTGCTCCCACACTCCAGATACAACAGGTCCATGGATCACTGGTCTCACTCTGCCATTTATGGAAAAAAGCCTTGGAGGTGCTCTGCAGGTGAGGGAGGTACAGGCCAGCATGCGGGAGATTGTGAAGTGGGAACTGCCAGTACGAGTTAATCTGAACAGGTCACACTGACCTTCCAGCAGGACTGAGCTCAGCTGAGCTGTTACTGCTTTATGTCGATGGAAGCAGGACCCAGTGAAGGACTGAGTTTTTATCAATGTTCTTATAGATTCTGGGAAAAATTGTCAACAAAAATCACCTATGCAAATGAAACTGGGCTGAGAGAGGCATATATTTTGATAATTGGAGGTGAATTTTGAATATGATCTCCTGTGGACAGCAACTGATGAATCCAGTTCCCTCAGCAAGCCAGTTCATTAATGGAAACCATTCGTAAAATCAATGAAATAATTTATAACATTTAGAAATGTAGAAAGAAGAGTTGCTATTTTTATATTATCTCTAAAGATTTCATTGGCTGTTTATTCGGGATTTGTCTTTCTAAACCACAAGTTCTTACTTCTTGCTCTTTATTTTAAACTTGAATTTTAAGTACTGCATCTAAATGGCTTCTTCTTCTTCCAATTGATTCTACAAAAGCCCTCCTTCTATATACACAAGTCCTTGCTTACCTCCTTATTTCTGAGAACAAAACTTGCCTGAAGCAATTTAATACATTATTTATCAGAATTACCAGCCCTAAACATTGACAAATGCTGAGTCCAAGACAAAGCAATCATGAGACTGGCTTTGAGAATTATATGTATATTCAAGTCTTATTTATCTGTGATTTGTTAGTCTTTACAGTGTGCTTGAGTCAAACCCTCAAGCTTTTTTCTCTCTCCACAACCACACAGATTAGAAAAACTGCTATTTTTCAAGGAAGGCTGAGATTCACATACAGTGTCCTGGTCAGTTTTGGGAACATCAGGAAAACACCAAATACAGGTAGGTTCCTGAGGGCTGGCAGAACACTTTCAGCTCCTTGAGAGCAAAGTGACCCTACCTGAGCAGCTAGTTTACTACAAGCAACATTAAGTGCTCCACGAGCCACACAGGCTGCAGTTCGAAGATCTACTTTAAGTTGCTACTCATATGCACATACTAATATTGGCAAATCTCCCATGTTTTTACACTATGCAAAGATAGTGGTTACCCTATTAATATTCTCTACAAGTGTTTTCCTGTTTGGTCCTGTTTGGTTGCTTGTTATACTTCATCAAAGAGAAATGCTACCAATATTTGAAAGGAGAATGGTGGAGTATTAATACAAGATGCTGTTTCTTGGAGAGCTGACCTCCTTTCCCACTTCAACCCTGTCACACTGAACAGTGGCTATTGCAAAAGTGCTCATCCAGCAAAGCATCTTAGCAAGGAGTCATATTCTCTTCTTCATTATGTTGCTGTAACCACAAAGCTCAATCTATTTCAGTAGGAAAACAATTGTTACTTGATTTTTTCCATCCATGTCTGATCCCTAAACATATATTATAAAGCTCCCAAGAGAAAGTATAGCAGCCAACAGTGTTCTAATTTTAGCAGTGTAATGAAATCATGCTCTTACCAGATACTACTCCCAGCAAAATGAGAAGGAGCATGCTCTTCATCATCTTTATGACCCTGTCCTTCATATTCCCAGATGCAAACTGAAGATCACGGTATGTTTTCCCTAGTTTACATCAGCTCCACCTAAGTTCTTCCTCTTTGTCATGTTGTGAAGTGAGAAACGAAACAAAGGACGTGTGTCTCTAAGGGAGTTTCTAAACAGCACCAGCTTGTTTGCTTGTCAGAGAACTGCTCCTTGCTGACACTCTGTCCACAGACTTGGGCCACGCTTGAGAAAATCATTAATAGTCCTTTCACTGCAATCATCTTATTTATTGAAGCATTGTGAAAATAATCTAGTATGTTCTAAATCTGGAAATACCATGCTGCTTTCATCACTCTGGCAAATTGAGTGCTCCCTTCATGCATCAGAATCAAATACTCACACTTTTTTACTTAAACAAAGAACCTGAAGTTTTCTCATTTCTCTGGCTATCAGAGAATTACTCAGACCCCTCGCACTGCATACCTGGAGGTGAGATTGCAACATATGTACATGATGAAGTTAGCTTTGCTGGAGCGGTCTCAGGAACAGCATGGACCACTATGCAAAGTGCAGTGGCTTCCTTTGATTAGGCACTTAGCTGGCTAGCTCACAATACACCCATGCAATTGTTTTGCTTTGTTTTGTTTCAGTCTAAGGGCAGTCCTAGCATTTTTTTGGTGGAACATAGCATAGAGGTGGCACTAACACTGGAACTGGATGCAATATACGTGCATCAGCAGTGACTCACAGAATAATTTATGTTGAAAGGGACCTTTGGAGGTCATCTAGTCAAACACCCTGCCCAAACTAGGCTTAATTAGATTAATTATCTAACCTAGTGGATTCTCGAACACCTCCACACAATATACCAGATCATTGCCCATCCCTTCATATGCATTTCCAGGGTACAAAAGAAGCTTTTGATCTGAATGGACATGTCACAAAGATGAGGTCTGTGTGCACAGACATGAGCCAGGCTTGTACAATAAGCTTGTGATCTTTTATTAATTATCAGAACACTGAAAAATTGCTGCTAGCTTTGTTCCCTCCTTTTAGTTGCAATGTATAATTTATCCCATTGTATTGCTGTTTATTTTAGTTTTGAAAGAACTATAGAAACATCTGGGATAAGCTTTAAAGTAGCCAGTCTTTAAGATACATGTTTAAATGTGTTTAGTATCTGGCTTGAGTGATAGAACTGTTTCCATCCTATGCTCTGATTAGCCAAGCTTTTTCCAGAAGCCAGAGGTCACTATTTTTGTCCTTTTATTCTCTTTCTCTTAATTCTTGGGGGGGGGGGGGGGGGGGGGGGTTTTTTGTTTGTTTTTTTTCCTTCAAATA
>VYZX01023419.1:86130-106939 GCA_013401335.1 Brachypteracias leptosomus | reverse complement strand
GGGGGGCGGGCGGGGAGGTGTTTGTTTGCTTGTTTGTTTTCCTATAAATACATTTTCCAAATTCTTTGGTTTGTCCTTCCTTCACCTAAGAACCTACACAGATATAATTTCAGCAAGAGTTCAGTGCCCATATACATAAATCAGACTTTCCTCTGCACATCTTGTGAGAGACCCCAAAGTGAGATACAGGAGACATGGAGGGCAAAGGCATCTGGAATACACATGCGCTCGAAATGCCAGCCTTTCCCCAGCTCCACCTGGAAGTGTAACAGGTAATTGTTTGAGGTGCTATGTGAATACCCATAGAGTGGTTGATTCCTGGTTTATCTTTTAATACGAATCCACGGCTTTCAAGTAGTCCCTGTTAAGCCTCATGGTTCAAGCATATTGCGAGAAGAGATTATAGAGGTACCAGGAAGACAGGGGGAGACCCAAGTGTAGCACACAGTGAGGGAGGAGAGTGCAGAGGGCAGATGAAAGGGCTCTGGCTCCTTCTTCTTCCTTCAGTCACTGCTAGTACCTCTCAGTACCTCCCTTAGATCTTTCTTTTCTTATGTTCCTCTGCTGAGTGGATTTCTGTGGTTCTCTGATTCATCCTGACAGGTTGTAAGAAATGAAGTGAAAAAGCAGACAGAGTTAAAAGTGAGCCCCAAGCAGGTTGAAAATCAACTCAAAATAAGTACATGCATATCATCAGATATAGAGCTGGTTAGGAACAGATGAATTAGGAAAAGGCAAGCAAGGGTGAAGTTCCCTGGTGAGGCTGGCAACAGTAGCTCTGCCACTGCAGGAAGGTCAGGAATGAGATTCCTGGGAACAGAAAGCAGCTAGAAGAAGAGAGGTCAAGGCAGCGCAAGCAAGAATACAAACCAGGGAGTTTGCAGGCGAAATAGAGGGAAGAAAAATTAATTGGAACAAAGGAAAAGGTCAAGGAACAAACTGGGGTTTGAATCATTCCTTGGTTTTCAAGATTATTTGAAATCTGGGCATTTCAGAGCAGTGCAGAAAAAAATGCACTTCTGAAAAAAAGTCTTCTAGTAAGGTGGAGAATGTGAGGAAGTTGCTACACCTTTTAAGATGTTAAAGAATCCTGGTTCCAGGGGAAAGACCAACAGATTGGAACGCAAGAAACTGCACTTGTCTTAGGTTGGGATGTAGAGACAAAGAACAGAAGTGAGGGATACTGGG
Organism: Brachypteracias leptosomus; assembly: GCA_013401335.1. Classification (NCBI taxonomy): domain Eukaryota; kingdom Metazoa; phylum Chordata; class Aves; order Coraciiformes; family Brachypteraciidae; genus Brachypteracias; species Brachypteracias leptosomus. The sequence goes on along the minus strand of VYZX01023419.1, from coordinate 105,751 downwards.
TGGGGCAGAGCAGAACTTGATGTGCAAGCTTCCAATTGCCTGTCCTCAGGAAAGTAAGGGATTTTAACAGAGGCAAGCTTCAGAGTAGTCTACTTGCGTAACAAAATGTAGAGGTTCAGGACATTAATCTATTTTCTATCCGTTTAATTCTCAATTGACCTCTAGTCTGTCACCAAGAAAGAAATGTTCTCTCAATTTTCAAACACATCACAGGTTCAAGACATAATTTTCCCATTAATGGCTATTTCAGCCAGAGTAGTGGCTCTCTTCTGCTTAGCCAACTTGCAAGAAAGGAGATATTTTGCTCTTACTGTGGTAATTACTCCCCAAAAAATGAGCAGCCTAAGGAGAATTTTCACACATCTGATCCAACCTCAGTTCAAGAGTATTTATTATTGACATTTCATGAATTAAATTACTTAGACTATCAGGTTCTATTTTCATCTCCTTTTTCTTTAAACAATACAGCTTCTCCATCCACTGCCTTGATAACCCTTCCTAAAATATTAAAACAGTACCTTAGCATCCTACACCAAAAACTCATGCACCATTTCATTTGATTTCTCAGCTAAAAGCTTCCCCTCTACTATTTGTGAGTGACAAGAGCAAACTAAAAGTCATGAGTATTACCCAGGCTATCTCAATTTCACCTAAAGTGGGTGAGTACACACTGAAACACAAAAACATTGCTGTTACCACTGCTGAAAACAAATTGTCCCATTGCTCCAGCAGTTATACACCCAAGGGATTAAAGCATTTGACAGAGCAGAAGGAATCCCAGGAGTCTGTCTTTTGCCACAAAGAATTTGAGAACTTATTTTAGGAGGACTGGGAATATATAAGGCGTTAAGATAGGGGAGATTGTTCTGACTTTTCCCATTCCCTCTGCTCCATCTTGACAAATGTAGACTGAGGCAAACAGATGATTACAAGGACATAAGTTCAAGATGTACTTGAATCCTCCCTACAAAGAGATTGACTTCTGCAAGGCCACACAGAAAGTTCAGAAAAGCCAAAGTTCTTGGTCCCACTCCCAATCTCAATCATGATGACTATAAGACATCATGACTGTAAAAAGCACATTGTTGCCAAATGTTTTCCTCTTTGAGAACTTCTTGTGCTGCTTAAAGATATTACATTTTCTTCTGCATTAACACAATATGGAAGTCAGTGAAACACAAGCTTCAATATTCATTCACCTGAGCAAAAGTAGATGTTAATTAGCAACTACTTTGTGTGTTGTGGTTCAAGATCAAAAATGTGTCATGGTGTAAAACATTCAAGACCTGTGAGAAATTATGCTGCTTGTCTACACTGGTCACATATGTCGCTTGAATTTTAATCATATGATTTGTCTTTCAAAAAAAATTCTAGTGTAAGTAAGGATTCAGTGAAAAATGTGTTGAGGCCAATGAATTCTTCTTTCTGAGGTTAGTGGATATTGGATCAGGGCCTGAACACATCTGTCAATATTTTGTACCTCATGATACAGTATTTATTGCATATTACAAGTTTGTCTGTTATTGTAATTGCTTGGCCATCTGAGCTGATTGGTACATACACAAACATGGACGTGATATAGTAAATGATGCAAATGCAACAAGAAAGAATGCTCTGAGCAAATATGGGCATAGAAACTCTGAGGTTTCTATGTACACAACAACACGATGCATTTCACTTAGTCAAGTATTTTAATATATCACTAAGAATTATTTAAACAGGCCTTTGAATCATGATCAACAAAATGGATTTGATTATATTTTGCAAAGCAAACTTGCATTTTAGCACAACTGAAGTATTTTCTGTTGGTTTTGGGGAAAAAAACAAACAAACAACAAAACAGAAGAGTATGCAATTAACAGAAAAGAGCATGGCTGGGCACAGGGCGAAAGCTCAAGCAGTGGAGTTCCACTTGGAAGCGGACAGTTTGTTACACCTAAGAACCTCCACTCTTTGAACTGGAGGAGTGAGAATAATTCACTACTTCCTAACAGTGTGGAATCTTGTTTGTTCACAGTTTCAAGAACTTTGAGATCTTCAACTGGGCTCTGTATGTCTCCAGGGGAGCAGAGGAGAGGCATGTGATGAGAGAAGGCAGGTAGCCCTGGAAACACTTGAGTTTTGCTTGGGCTGTCAAGGTTGTGGTAGGATCTGACCTGTGCCAGGGCACTGAGGTGCTACAGCGCATTAGAGCCATCTGCATTCACCTCCAGACCCTCTCAATGGCTGCTTCCTCAGAGACACTGGTCAGAAGTAGCTCTGTATCTCCTATGGGCTTCTTTAATTTTTTAATCATCAGTAGCACAAAACAATAGCAAATATATACCTCAGCTGCTTGCTTTATACTTGATTCTGCTTTTCCCTGATCCTCATCCTTTCCTGTCTCATTGCTCCAGGGCTCCAGTGGGCTTTGTCTCAAGCCTCAGAGGGTGCTGAACTGACTCATTTATCCTTGGTAGATTATAGCCTAACAGCAGCCCATAGCTGGGAGAGGACATTCTCCTCCAGGTATTGGTATGGCAAAGCCAGTGAGGAATAGTACTGTTTATACGTCCTAGCATAGGTTTCCCCTGGGGAAAATGTGGCTTCTTCCTTCCTCTGTGGCTGTACCTGGCATCTAGAAGATGTATGCAAGGGATTAAGGAGGGATGTTTCATTCTCTTCCCCGTTTGTTTCACAGTATAAGCTTCAGTCTGGCTGTTGGACTGAAGTGTCTGAAAAGGGACAATACTCTTTTACGTGGGATCTTAAATAACTGCAAGGTGACTGCTCAGGGCTCTGTGCTTCTGGTGTTCCTGTGACCTTCCCTCTCCATCAAATGACTACTCATTAGCTGACTGATGGTAACTGCAGCATATGTAGAGTCTCGGTCCCACCATTACTAAGAATCAGACAGTGTGCTGCAGCCTGATGCCACCTGAGGAGCTGGTGTATCATTTTAGTTTCCGCTCCATTCTCATGCTTATCTATACTCAATGCAGTAGTACCACAATTTACTCAGCTATGTGAGCACTTGAGGACAGAGACTTGTGAGGCAGAGGAATGAAGCTGGGCCTGTGAAGTATAAGACAGTGAAGGGACATGGTGGAGAAAAAGTTGGATCTCTGCTGGAAAAGTTGAGGAATGGGAGGAAGAAAAAGACGGGGCATGTGAAGCTGGAGTCCTGATCTGAAAACGTGAAAATGTGCAATAAGAGGATGAGGGAGGCAGTGGAGGTGGTTTGGGGATCTTCACTCTAAGAAGGATGTGGAAGAACAGCTGTGGCAGCACAGACACAAGTTTATAAGCTGGAAAAAAGGTTGTATGGTGGGGGGAATGGGAAGTGGCAGGCATCGGCTTGAAGACAAAACTTAGGTGGTCCCATGAAAGTAAGGGAACAGAAAAAAAACACTTTTCTACAATAATTTCAGTTTCTACCTCAATATCTTGCCTGGGACATACATTGTCTAAAGCCATCCATGGAATCTTTCTACATTTGGGTAGCACCACTATTTCATCTAGGCTACTGGAAAATAATTCTAATAATCCTGGTCTCACAAAGATCAATGACAAGCCTAATTTTTAAAGGAGCAATTTCAATAGACCTGAGCCTGAAAAAAGTGGTTCAAAGGCAAACAAAATCTTAATCACGTAAAGGAGATAGATGCAACATTCATCGCTGGCTCTGTTCCTTGCTGCCTGTAAACTCTGTGACTAGAGAAAGCCTTTAGAAGTATCATAGAGGGATAGGGCCAAATTCATCTGGGTACAGATAAAGAATCAGTTTTTTGCAGTTGCTTAGTTCAGATTAGGTTTATTTTATCTGAGAGCAAACATGAACAAAAAAAATAAGCTACTTACAAGTGACATGAGACAACATTATATCTGAGTAATGACTTGACTGATTCTGCCACCACATTAATAAGCAAAAGGCAGCAGGAAAGCACTGCAATACCCTGGATGCCAATACTTCTCGCCTGTGGATTTGAGCATCAACATCACGCAACAGCCTGAGACCACAAGAGTTTTCTTAATGAAACAGAAGATCCCACACAGTAAGCATACTGTCCAACAAATGTTTTTACAGAAAACTCTGAGGCTGTAAAGGTAGGTGGGTGAATGCACAGAGAGAGAAAAACCCTCTGCAGCCCAGATTGACCTCAGTCACATAAAACCTAGCTGTTATGGTATAAGCTACATGACTGATAGCAAGGAAACAAAGTCAGAATATGTCCCTTTGCTGTGCATGGCTCCCCTGACCATTGCTGGAGCTGAGGGAATATTGCCATCTAGTGCCACACAGAAATCCAGCTGTCTAAACAGAAAAGAGCCATTTAATTCCTGTAGACAACAGTTACAAAGCGTGCTAAAAACCAGGGACATTATGTGCCAGGCACATCATTTTGGTCAGTGTCTTTGCCAAGCTTGTTATCGAAAATGGTACATTTTCTCCTTTAAAAAAATGACAGTGTGTTGTCAGAGTTGAGTCATAATGCTTTGGAGGAGAGAATCCATTTACAGAGGTCGTGAAAAAAGTGCAAAAAGTACTCATATAGTGCCTTAGCAAGTAGCAGTCAGAATGATGGGATGCTGTTGAGGATGGGATTTATTTTACCTACCTTGAAATACTTAAAATATAGCCTAGCATTTGTTAAAATTACATAGTCACCCTTGGCTTCTTTTGGAAACAAAGAAGCTCTACTAGGTCACAACTGGTGTGACCAACCTTACTGTCACCTTTAGAATGGGAAGCACTGTACTCCTGAAATATCTGTTTCTCCACAGTGACGATAAAGGGGGTTGGGATGGCCAGCTCTGATGTTCAGATCCCACCAAATCCTAGTGCCCGTCTCTCTGTACCACTTTTTAACCAGGTAGGCAATGATTTTGATGACCCATTGGTGGAAAAATACATACCATTTATCGGACTCCTAAAACCCATGACCTCAGTTGTGTGATTCCCATTCAGGTGGGGGGGCACATGTACTCACACAACTGTTCCCACTGACCACGGTGGAAACAAGCGCTGGCTGTACCTTATTGCATTCTCTGACAGGCAGGCACACTGGACCATAACGTATTTTATATTCACCTCTGTGTACAAGAGCATTATGAACTTCCTCCTGTTGTCATGCCAGAAAGAGCCCTTAGGGGTGACAGAGCAGTTCAGTTCCCCTTAGCCAAGACCCTGCCAAGCCAGAGATGAGAGGTTTTTTAATCAGTGCATATGTTTGAGATACTTTTAATGAGGCCATCAACTCACTTATCTATGCTACCAAATACGTGCCAGATTATAACAATTTTCAGTCATTGCCCATCTGGAGCAGATTCAAACCAGTGGTTGATTTTCAAAAGCGATTTGAAAATCGAAATCAATTAAGCAATCAAATCTTCCAGCTGCAAACAATGTCCAGATTTTCAAGCCAGCAATGTAATGTTTATATATGTTGGCTTAAAATGACTTAAACATCCCACCAGTACCTCTGAGGTAATTGCCGTGTTATTGCTTGTGGTTGTGACTTTCCCACTACTTCTACCCACTAACCATGTAAGGAAAAGGATTAAATCACAGAGGGAATCAGAGTCAATAATGTAAAAGAATATTACTTTTCAGCCTGAGAAGAGTTAGAATACTTGAGACACCCACCACTCAATTTTCTTTTAAATAGCATGAATCCAAATTAAGCAAGAGGCTGCTAAATTCATTTGCTTGTACTTTAAAAATTCATCATTTCACATCATCAAACATAAATCCTTACAGGGGATTTTTTCTTTTTCTGCTCTGATTTTTAAATATGCTTCAAAAAATGCATATAACAAGTTCCCCCAAATTTTCTTTGCTTTAGAGGGAGTTTCACTTAGCAAAGTCCTTAAATGTTGTGTCAAAAAAGTAGAATATATGAACTGTCTTGTGTCCATAAATAGTGGTGAATTAAAGTTCCATCCAAAAAGGAATCTGAAAAGAAGGGGCCTATAAATGTGGCTTTTTAAAACCCTCACTCTTATCATCTCAGTTCCCTATAACTAAGATTAGCTAAAAAAATGTAACCTAACAGCTTTCAGAAATAAATACCAAGAAGCTGTCAGCAAATTCTGGAATTCCCCCATACCTTTTAGTCCATGGGGACACAGACTGACCTTTCAGATGCAACATAAATCCAGCTGATTTCCTCGGGCTTTTGCCTGAGATGAAGGCTAGCACAGACAGTTCGGGTGTTCTAGGCAGGCAGGAAAGGATTACTAACATTAGCTCAATATCTTAATTGCCGTATTTAAAAGGCTGCATACTTGCCTAGAGCTGGATACAGCACAGAGAGAAAGCTCCCACTGACTTCACTGGGATCTGGATCAGCCTTTTAGGTTTGCAGGAGTTGTGGAAGTGGCAGGAAGGATGGTCATTTTCTCTGCTGGTACAAACTGTCATGGCTCTACTGACATTTGCACCAGCCGAGCCTTCACCTCAGGACATGTACAGCTTTATGAAGCTATGGCATAAAATAAATTCACAAATCATTTTCCTATGCTAAGGGGCAGCAGTGAGGCAACATGCCAAATCTCTTTAAGAATCAAGAGATGGACACCCCAGAATGTTCACACACCCAGTACTGCAGTTGGATGGCCAACATGAATGCAAAGAAGGGTAATGTCCATATGTTTAACAGCAGCACCTCTGTACCTTTTGGCACTAATGGCAGACAGCGGGTTTTAGCCATTTTGCTTTACTGATATTTGCAAACCTCTGAGACTTGTTTCCTTGCATAAGCCATTTTTCTGGGCACAGGCATTTTTCTTGACAAAACCAGCCTAAGCTGTACAGTCCACTCAGTCTTTTCATCTCAGTCTGGGCTATCCCAGGCTAATGTGCCCAACCAACTGCTGGTGTTGCCGCACAGGGAACTGGATCCATGAATTGATGCTGGATAAGAACTGAGTGAGTGGATGACACAGCCAGGAACAAATGGCCAGGAAATATGGGGCCCGGGCAAGAAAGTGCCTGTGGAAGCACAGCCTAAAACACTCCCTTAATTTGTGTCCTCAGGATGTGGAGGAATGCTGGTCCAGGTTGTGGAATACATCATAAATGGGATTTACAGACCCTGAAACTCCTAATGTTACCATTTTGTGAATACAGAAATTTAGCCTTGCTTCCATTTAAAAAAAATGTTCTAAACATTATTCTATTAGCTTTTTTCTGTTGAATTAAATGCTCTGTGAAATATCAGAGGGGCAGTCACCATGTCCCAGCTAAATGGCTTGTTTGTAGCAAATTACTTTCTATTCTTAAGCAAAAAGAATTTAATCAAGTGTCAGAAACAAACTACATCTTGACAGATTAGCAGGATTGCTGCTGTTAAAATAAATTTGTTGCCAGATTTGTTTACAAAACTTCTCTTTCAGGGATGGGTGAACTCCCTGGAATTTGACAATCTTTTGAATAAATATTGTGGAGGATTTGTAAAATGAGAATTAATTAAACTTTTCCTCTGAGTGTAAACTAGGCATTTTGCTCAGTGTAAAAAAATTGCTTGCAAGCAAAGGGAAGTCTATTTTGGGGGAATGGACAGACAAGGAAATCTGAGCACTCCTTTTCCTTTTCCAAACAAAATTTGGGTTATAATAACTATGACTAATACAGGAATTGTAATTTATACATTAGATTTGATATATCCCTTTTTTAACTTCCTTCACAGCTCTGAACTGACCTCAATACGTTTGACTTCAGCTTTCATATCCCACAGAGGTTTGTTTATTTTTCTACAAGTTTTTTTGGTTTGGCTGCTTCTGTACAATACGTGGCAGATGTGTTCACTTCTGGTCCTGAGGCTTTTTGATACTGACTCCTATATATGACTTCTGTTGCTCTAACAAAAGCCTTTGAATGTTAGTTTGGGTGGGTGGTATCACCATCCTAGACAAAGAGATAAGCTTATTGTCATTATCCATCCATTCTGCTGGGATACCTGAAAGGATCAGATAATGAAATGCTCATCCTAGCCAGGGAGGAAACAGGGATAATTATTTGCATTCCACCTTTTCCCTCACTGCAAGTTGGGTTTTTTATGGGATTTGGGGGTTTGTTATTTTTTTAAGTGATCATGAGGAAAATAGTCTTCATTTATGAAACAGCAAACCTGCCATTTCATATATGAAGTCAACAGTCACTAAAGATCCTATTAGAATAATTTTGCTGTGGCTTAATTGGAGAGGAAATCCAAGATCTTTTCTAATAAAGAGACAAACAATCGTCTCATTTAGACTAAGATTTTTTGTACTTTTTTCAGCAAATGCCACTAACCTGAGAAGTTAGTCCTTGACAAAAGCCTTCCCCTGCTTCCAGCAAAGCCCATGGCAGATGTCTGTCTGGCAACGGACAGTTTGCCAATGGCAGCAACAACTTGAGAGACACCAACATCACTGTCCAGGAGGATTAAGCATACAGGCTGTTGGTAGGTCCTACAGACAATTTACAAAAGAGTTTGTTAACTTCACGGAAGACACCGGATTTTAAAAGCAGGTACCATTCTCTTTGATTCTCTAGGTGTCAAATCAGGAGGATTGATTCTTCCCAGTTCAAAAATCCAGTTTTTGAAATTATCATGACTGGTCATAAAGGTCTGATCAGTCAGATCTGCCACAAGCTGCTTCTGTCCTAATTAAATTAAACTCCACTGGGTCCATCTTCCCAAAGCCTTGCTGGGTGCATTTAAGCAGTGTTTCCCACGGTCATCTGTATGAAGCTGCATGTTGGCAGGATGGATAAGCATCTCCGCTTTAAAGACAGCCTCAAGCTTTTGCTTCAAGAGGCTAACACTGCCACTAACAACTAGGAAATCCTGGCAGATAGTCCACATGAATATCTCTTTCTATATTTGTGCAATGTCAAGCACACTATCAGCACTGAATAAATAATAATCATAGAAACCTGGAGTCAGACAGGAAATAGCTGTGAATGAGACATTCATATTTTAAAACTTGAAACTGCAAAATTATCTTGTTATGATTCTGGGAAAACTGTTCTTTTTCTTTTTTCTCATTGTTTTCTTTTCCTAAAGAAGAACAAATATTCATGCTGCTGATGAAGGTACCAAAATAAAGTTTACTTAGTCCCGTATTACAGAATTACATATCTGAAGTGCCCTGCTTAATTTATAAGAACCCTTCAAGGAGCAAAATGAAGAACAGTCCTGATTTTAAATCCAAATAATCCATTTCTAATTGAAAAAAAAAAATATAGAATTTGAATACAAATGTATTATATAGGAGAAAGAGAGAGAGCAGCTGAAAAACAGTTTCACTAGGCAATCTTGCTTTTGATAATGTCCGGACAAAGTCAAGACATTTTTTCTAAATATGATTGAAACTCCATGTTAAAAGGGATTTATATGAGTCACAAATCTTTAAAACAATGAGCAAAATTCATGGCGAATTCAGTCTCTAGCTCTACAGAAATAATAATAAAGGGTAAATCCCTCTGGTAAAACAAGTTGGATTTGATAACTTTTATTTAATTCAGACTCTTGACAAACATTCAGGGTTGCCCTTTGCTCGCAAAAGAATCAATTATGCCTCCTTCTCTGTTGAGGTTTAGGGTGCCTATAGTATACTAAGGCTATTTCAAGACTATTTTTATGGTTACAGATGAGAAGAAACAGATTCTTAAGATACTTTAAAATCTGCTTTTATAATTGCTGCCAGGGATGCACATAGAAAATTATTTTTTCAAGTATTGGTCATCTTTAACAGAAATACAAAAAGATCCAAGGAATGCCTCAGTATAATCAAATTGTAATTAAGTTAGTCCAGAAGCATTGGTAAAAAGATATAACGGCAAGGATTATAAAGGAGAAGAATAAACTGAAAACACAGAATGCCAAAAATCACCATCTGCTGAAATGATGGAGTATCATGATCAAAGCTGTTAAGGTGTTACTAGAGCTGTTGCATGTTACAACATTAAACAGTTAATTGCAGTTCATGGGTTTTAAGTAAAAGGACTGGGGACTGCTTTTTACCATAGCAACCACAAAAAAGAAATCTCTTAAAGCATGCATGCAATGTGCGCCAACAAAAAAAAAAGCAAAGAAAATAAATATATTTGGAATTCAGCATTTAAACTATAATTATTTGGAGAAATTCCTCTTTCCAAAATTACATTTAGAGTATCCTGGAGAGAGTAATATATTCATTCCAAAATTACCAAAAGTCTTTCCCGAGGGACAAGAAAACGTATTAGATTCTGTATCTTATCTCACTAACAACTGTTAAGATGACTCCTGCTGCTTAGGTAAACAGACTAAGGTAAGTGAATGGAGAGAAAGGAAAGGAAAACTTCTATCATCTCACTGATGCGTGGCCACTTGTGCTTCAGGCAGGGTATGGGTATAAACGAATTGGTCAAGATCACATGTGTACTATTGTTTACCTTTTGCCACTCCGACTATTTCTGTTGTCTGCTGAGGTCAGCCGGTTTGTACTCTTTTAGCATGAGAAGCAACTTACAGTGACATTTGTGATTGCTTAATCCCAGGTCAGGTCAAGTTTGAGAGAAGGGCAGGAGAAAAGGATAGTAAAATGACAGTGACATCATCATCGTTCCTTAAATATTAACATACGACATTTTTATAACAATAGAATTTCTTATCCATGTTCCCTTTTGAAATAAAATGCTGATGAATTCAACCATCTTTCCAGATGTGGTTCAGTTTTGATGGAATAGTTATGTTGATGTATGATTCTTCTCAATCCTTTGCAAAGGCTGGATAGCTGTAGGGGCAGCAGATGAGAGAGGCAGCCCAGCAAACTACCTGGAGCAGTGATCTAAAAGGTGAGATAGGAAGGTGAGGAGCAAGAAGGAGTGAGAAAGAGGGAGATCCTGCTGGTTGCTGTACTCAGAGGATACACTGAGTGCAGGAGACAATAGGAAGGATTGTATTTCACCAGCCCTGAACTAACTAAAGGTTTGAGTAAGGAAATATTTTTAAAACATCTATTGTAACTGCTGAAAACAATTATGTCTGTGGTACCCATCAACTCTTGTGAATATCTGCTGTTGCTTTAAAATTGTGTATGGGAAATTTTGCAAAATCTAGGACCAATAATACCATGGCTGACACAACACGCTCTTAGACTCTTACACCACAAATGTAGTGTGAGAACTGAACAGAACAGTTGGCTACATTAAGATTCAGATTGACAAAGACGGACTGAGGAGGTTTTGTCAGCTGATGCAAAAATTTCCATAGGCAAAAATATTAAACCCTGAATAAATTGAGGAATTCACCCACATAAACAAGACTTGATTCAATGCACAGAGCTGCATCACTGGAGGTTATTAGCTAGTTAAAATGCTTGATAGCCATAGAAGTACAAAGATTTTCTTAATCCAAACCTGCGAAGTTGCAATCTCAGCTCCTAGGCATTTCAGAAGTGTGCATCCTTCATAGGCAACATGAGATATTTTTAATAATGTCTCAACTTTTGTCTTCTTGACTAGCTATGTTTTTCCATTAAACCCCAGATTATCATTAGTACTGTGTGCTTATACTTTGTCTGCTTGAAGGAATTAGTGCCTTAGGAACACTCATCAAACCATAGGTTTCCAATAAATAGACTATCAAAAGACAATATATTTATATCCTTAAGAGGAGGATTTCATTAAAAAATTAATTAGATCTGTGAGACCATAACTGACGTCCGTTCACATCTGATCTCTGCAACCATTTTGCCTTTGTAAAATGTCCAGTGAAGGATCAGATGACAGAAATGTAAGGTGGTCTGTGAAACACATTCAAGGATGACGGTATCAAAATGTCTGTGAAACTACCTCTCACTTCACATAAACCAATGTTTAAATATCAAACATTTTTTACTTCAGTTGCCTTTAGTTGGCAGGCACGTCACTCACTTTACCCCAATTCCTGCTAAGGCCTTTGAGATCCATTTGGACTAAGTACAGAATTTGCAGTGCTTATCAGGAGATACGATCTTTGACTCTTCCAGGTTGGGATGGGAATCTTGTTAGGACAAAGCTTCTCGCAAAGTTAGCATGTCAATGTGAGGAGCTACAAGAGAATTCCTTGTACAATAGATGAGACACAATTGATTTCTGGCACTCCACTTCCAGCCTCAGCCAGAAATACAAGACGAATAGGCTTGCTTTCTTCTGCCATTTCAACATGTCCGCTTCCTGTACAAGCTGGAAATAGGACATACCGTAACAACTGCCAAAGCATTTCAGAACCTTAAGCAAGGTGTGATTGGAGTCAGCTTCTGAAAGCAGCGAGGGCTCGGGGAGCCATGCGAGAAGGCTGGGCAGTTCTTTGCTAGCAGTTGATTTAGGACCCAGACATGAAGGGCCCAAATGTGACCTCCACCAAAGGCATTGCAGTTTGATCCTCACTCAGATCTCTTGTTTGCGGGCCCCTGAAAGTTGAAACTTTCAGATTAGGCTGAAGTAATCTCAAGTGTCTTCCAAACACCAAGGGACAGCACATCCAGGCTGAAATTCTTTATTTTGTTGTTATGGCAGCCCTTGGGGTGCCTCTCCTCCGCCCACTCACACGCGACGCCTGGTCCTGCCAGGGATGGTCCCCATTCACAGTGGAGATCAGCAAGCTGCTGGGAGAGGGGGACAGACCATGTACCAGCACTTCTGAAAAAGGCAGGAGGTCAAGGGGCCTCCAGCCAGGGCCAGGGCTGCGGTGTTAGGGTAAAAGCAACTGAAAAGAGGCAACAAAATTCAGAAAAGGGAAGTGTTTGGGAGAAAGAGGGCTACAAACAGGAGAAATATGGCATCTGTGTTGAGAGGGAACAGAAGAAAATTGATTACGATGCAGCGAGGGAGACACCATAAGCTGCTGTTTTGTGCTGCCAACACACGCAAATGTGGCTGGTGAATGGAAAGTTATAATATACATTATTCAGCAGAGCAAACTTAATTTTTAATGAAAGAATATTTTGATACCTACCTCATGAGAAATGTGTGAAGATCATTGGGGACCCATGTTTTGTGGTTTTCGCTATTCACACGGGCATTGTGAGAGAGCAAAGCTGAGGAAAGTAGCATGCTGTTTGAATGCAGACGTAATACTGTGGCTAGGTAACCTTCTCCATCCCCAAGTGTTTTTTGTACCCCAAAATCTAAAGAACCTTCCATGTCTTTCAAAAATACAGGGAACTCCTGCAAGTTTCTTCTCTTCTGTCCCGACTGGATGGTTAAGAGCCTTCCTCTAGCATCTGGATGCGGCCTTAAAAATATTAATGTTCCTGTTATTTACCAAGAAATTGTTTCAAATTAAACAAAACAGATAAATATTTCATAAGTACAACACAAGTGATTCATTGCACCAGTGCTAGATATGCTTAATCATTTAAGAAGCAGTACGAAGCATGCACTGGCAGTGTTTTAAAACAACTCTCCTGTGATCTTTCTTGAGTACCTGTCAATATAGGTAAACAGAATTTTAGCCTATCAAGTACTGTTTGATCTGTCGTCTTCCCAAATAGCCACATTGTTAAGAAGCTAGCCCTCAGTCTTCTGCAGTGAGTGCATGCCCCTGACCTGGTCTATTCTTCAGTTTCTTGCCATAAGTCCACCTGATGCAGTGTTACACCAAGGATCTTGGGCAGTGTGTTTTAAGAAGCGAGTTTACAATCCATGTTTCATATGAGTTGTACCATATTGCTGAGACTGGATGTTAGAAGAAATTCTTTACTGAAAGAGTGGTTAGGCATTGGAAAAGGCTGTCCAGGGAAGTGGTGAAGTCACCATCGCTGGAGGTGTTCAGAAAATGCGTAAATGTGGCACTTCAGGACATGGTCAAGGAGATGTTGGGACAAAGGTTGGACTTGATGATCCTAGAGGTCTTTTCCAACCTTAACGATTCTATGATTCTATGATTCAGATGTTTGATGGAGACCAGGACACAGAGAACGTTATTGAGGGAAAGAAGATATTGGAAAGGAAGATGGGTCTGAGCTGAAGTCTCAGAGAGTCCTGACTGAAACCTGAAACTGTTACAGAAAAAGATGAAATTGCTTTGGTTCTTACAAGCAATTGGTAATTCCTTGTGTCAGTGAAGATGCATGTCTGCACTGTACAAAGCAGTTCTATGATACACTGATAGTTACCGTTACTAGCTTTAGTATCAGAAACAATCCAGTAGATAAATTATCCTCTTGAAAAGCAGGATAAATTAGCTGCAGCACAGTGCTATGTTAACGCATTTAGATTAGAACCAATACCTCAGCAAAATTGTTTAGAACAAGCTTTTAGACATTGGAACTGAAGGATGTGCAATTTATTTTTTCACAGTGGTTGCATAACTCTTTTGGGTTTGAAATGTATAGTAACTGCTGATTTCCACCTCTAGTTCATGGCCTTTTTTTGGTAGCATTTTTTTCCTTAAACTTTCCAGAGTTCACTGTAATAAGTTATCTTATTGTGCATTTTCTGTTCATAGATCCGTGTAGTATACCTCTCTTCAGATTTCCCATTTCATCTGATTAGTGCTGCCATAGTGTTTCAAGCATTGTTTTGTCTTGGGTGAAGCAATTTGCAACACTTGTTTGAGAAATATGTTTTTGTGGGGATACAAGAGTATCTTACTCAGAATTTCTTTTTCAGTTCTCCATTTTTTCTGACTGTTTCTTTTTTAAGCACTAGCTTCTTTGACTAAGATGGAACCAAAAGCTTAATTTAGATTTTTTTTCCTTGTGTTATTTCAGAAGACATTAAAATAGATTTCTATGCTACAAGTATCTATTTAATACAGTTTTCTTGCTTAAGTCTTTATGATGGCACTCACATGGTGTTTGAAACACCTCCTGAAATTACGAAGAGATCAGAAATAGTACATGGATGGAACTTCTGGCCAGTGGCTCTAGAGAGACTGGCTGCATAGTAGCTTTTACACTTGGCTTGCTAAGTGCTGAGTTATTTTAATAACCATCCCATATGCATCTTTTTTCAGAAACCTAGATACAGAACTTTTAAACTGTTTTGTTTAATGAATTTAGCTACTCTTAATTATCACACAGCAGATTAGGATGCTATACCACATAAAAAAAAAGTTTCAGAATCAGTTTTGACACAGAAAGGCAGGACTATTTATCCGGTGGGTTTTGCACCTTCTTAATACAAACTTCTCTGGTATCTTTTCCTCTGAGGTGCAGCTGTGGTATTAAATAGAAACTTCATTCATCCACTGTGGAAAGAAAGACTACAGATAGGTAATCTACAGGTTAAAATTAGCAAGGGTGTAAAAATCCACTACAAAAATCATTTGCACACAGGTCAACATATTAATTAGTTTTACACTTCTCAAAATGCTGGAGAGGGATTGAATTTTCTATACCTCTCTGACAGCCAGCCAACTAGTTTGCTTGTGCTTTTCTTATGCAACCTCCATCACTGACTATCTTTTAAGAATGTCTTATGATTCATTTACTGTTCCATTCCCACCAAAGTAGATACCTGGGTTCATAAAACTGTCTGCTATGTAATAATTTCTGCTATATAAGATGAAACAACTATTGTGGTAAATCCATTGCAAAATAGGATCCTGAGAAGTACTAATGAATCTATTCTCAAACGGCTTAAATCATAATGACTTTGTCACAAGAACATCATATGTTTATAATCTCGTTATGATACTGAAGCCTTAGACAGCTGTTTTTTTGGTAATACTTTTGTAGTCAGTTTAAAGCCATCTGGTGCATGCATTGCCAGGTATACATGATTTAAAGCAGAAGGTCACAAATTTCTGTTGTTGTTGTGACTACAGATGCACCTTCAGCAAACTCACGATATTTTCTCAGTGTATGACAGTGGAGTTGAAATCGAATCATGACATTATTTATTTGTACATGGCGACTACATACCATGTTCCTGATAGCCACACATGAGATTTGCTGGTTTAGTTTGTTATCTCTTAATATTTAGATCCTGAAAATTATCTAAATGTTGTATTGACCTCCACATAAGCCAAAGATTAATACAGAGCTTTGGATCTCTTCTAAATGTCGTAACTTTCCCTGTGCTCTCGTAAAGGCAAAGTCTTTAACTATAATTCTGGTAAGTAGATATAGGAACATATGATTTTTATCTCCTGGATTCTTAGCAGAAAGCTGGCATTTGGAGATCATCTTATTAAAAGACCAGTGATATATGGATTAAAAAGATTCACGCTAAGGTTTCATGTGTATTTTGCTGCTTATTAATTAAAGGCCTTAACTTGCTTATAGTTTACTTTTTTAACTCCATGTTCTGATTGGATCACTGTAAGTCTTTAGAAGCTGCAACCAAGATCAAGGCTGAATTATATTAAATTCTAAAAAACCACATAGTAAAAGGAAGCCTCTACTTGGCAGTTGAAATAAAACAAGATCCACAGGGACTTGAGAGGGAAAGAAGTACCTTTCCTGACTGACTTAATTATTTTTCTATGGCAGTGTGACTTGTTCAAGGTCATAGAAGAATTTAATTTCTGTATTGGTGAGCAAGTGGAAAAGAAACAGGATGTTTAAGCACCACTTTCATGTGCAGTTTTTTTACTCATTTCCTATGGAAATAAGTCTTTTGTGATCACATTTGTGCCTTTCCCTCCCTTTTTTCCCCTCCACCCATAACTTTTGGATCCATTGATTAATTAATTGATTAACAAATTTGAAAGAGGAGTAAAAGTCTTAAATAGAATTGTCTTTCTACATATTTTATGAAAGCTGACGCCAGGAAAAGGAAAGAAGAAACCATATGAATGTCCTTGCTACAGTAAAGCTTCAGTCTGAGTTCAAATTCATGAGAACTACACATATTCCCAACCATGGGAAGAACTTCTACAATGTCAGATCGGCTCTCTTTCTGTTTTGCCATAGGGCTCTAGAGGATGACACACCATTGTCCATGCTACACTCACTAGTCTGATTTGGCTCCAATCTGGAGCAAAATAAGTAGTGTTCTGGGGAGGAGACCTGAAGCAGAACAGAGGCTACTTTTGTGCTGCTTCAGGACTTACACCCCACAAGCCAATGGAGACAAACTGATCTATAGTTTGCTCAGGGATGGGTTTTATTCCTTTGTGCAGATCACAGAAGTAGCATAGATGTAATCAAAGCAAAACTTGCACTTTTCAAACAAAAGATGCTGATGATTGGGAAGCTGGGCATATCTGTTCTGATGATTGTGGAACAACCCATTTAATGTTGCTCTTGAATACATATGGTAGGGAGGAGGAATTCCTTTGGGAGGGCTTCGGAAACCTTTCTCTCAAACTGTAAGACACTGGATTGTTTCTTTTTAGGAAGGAATTGGTACGTCTTGCATCTTTGATTTTATGCTAATTTTCCTTCATATGGTCTGTTTCTGTTAGAGCTTAGACTGTAGTTCTGCAGTGTGTCATGGTAAGCAGCATGTAGATTAGTGCCATGTGTTAAAATTGGAAAGTTTCTTCACTTTTTTTTTTCTTGGTTTGTGGCAGCTTGTATTAAACAGTTTCCCCCTCCCCTTTTTTCTCAGTTGTGTGGTTAGGATTTGCTTTATTGCTTGTGTATCCCATGGCAGTGTTTAATATTAGTTAGGTGTTTGGCCATATGTACTTCCCTGGAATCTTATGTCAGTTTTCATTGATGGCAATTTCGTGGGTGTTCACATGCCTTTCTTTTGTATCTTCTCCCCAGATACATGTCTTGGGTAATCACAGAAGAGCTATGGTATAAACTGTACAGTGTAAATTCTTTAATTATGAGACTACTTGGTCGCTGTCAAGACTTTTACTCAACTGTCTTGCAGTGATTTTGAGCACAAGTGCCAAACATGGTTGACTAGTAACTTCTCGTCATTTATCATTCCTCCTAAGGAATTCCACCTTGCTATTCCTGATTGAAGACTTTTATGTGTAGTGAGTAGGGTTTCCAACCTCAACATAAGCAGTTTGTGTCTATTCTTTATCTTTTTGTCCTCAGTGATAATCATGTCTCCTTATAATTAAAAACATCAATCATACCTATTCCCAGCTGAATTTTGCTAGACTAAGTCAAGCTCTTCTCATTTGATAGATTTTTTAATTCCTCTGATCATTCTGATAACCCTTTCCACACATTTCCACATTTCTGTAGGAAGATTAAACTGGTGTCTAGAACTGTACTTAATATTCTAGAATATGTCTTAGCAGGGCTTTGTATTATACCACTTCTACCCTCCCTGCTTCTGGAAGTTTTGTGTATAATATATCTTAAGTTCACACACCTCAGGGCTGCTTCACGTTGGCCACTAATAAGCCTGCTGCAAGTAACTGGTTCTATTTTGAGGCATACCTTGGTGAGTTTTCTGCATCTTTGATTGTTTTAACTCTATTTCTGTTGTTTCTTGTAGTTAACATTACATGACTGGAGTCATTCTGGCCAGGCCGTACGGTATGAAAGCTTTAATCTTGCCTCTGGGTACTAAGGATGGGACTTGTATATTCCAGCTACTTTTTGGATAAGGTAGAGTGTGAACGCTGTTATTTAACACCACATCTGTTGACAGTGTATATAAAGCAAAGGGGGGTTGTCCTTTGCCCCAAACATTTATCCATTTTAGCACTGTGAAGAGCCTGAACCTAAAAGAAACGTACTTATATCCACAGTAGACTAGCGCCATGTACCCTTCTGCAGGCAGCAGCGCTGACTTCAGCAGCTCCTGCTCTGCCCCTCTGGCCAATGCTCCAACCCTTGAGTGGGCCCAACACGCTAATTTTTTTGTTCTTAAATCTGCATTAAATCCATGCTCTGCTTCAGCATTGTCCCACAATGGTTTGAACCAGCAAAAAGTGAATGGTGGCAAAGGCTCTTAAGGGAGTGGCTAGGGAGAGGTAGGAAGGGGACAGGACCACGTAAAGCCCACACCAGCACTCCAAGAAGCCTGTTGAGCCATGAACTTCACGTGCCAGTGCTCCTGCTGGGGCTGTGCAGCTGTAGAGAAGATGCTGCATGTGGAGCCAGGGTAGCTGCATAAACCAACCAAGTCCTTCACCAGTGGGGTTTATGTTTGGCTCAGTAGGTGTGAGCTGCAGCAACAGGCTTATACTGTAACTCCTTACCCAAATTAGGTATATTGTGTACAAAACTTCTCATGGTAGTGATTTTTTTTACTCTTACCTCAATGGAGAAATAAGCCAAAACCTGATACCATCTTAAAATTAAATGAAAATCACATACATCCGAAAGGTTGTGTACAGCAAGATGAAAACCTGGGCATATTTGAGAGGAGCGGGACCTGCGAGCCCAGAGCTGCGGCACCATAGCCCGAAACACCAGAACATGGGAAGACCCCTCTGCCAGCAGCCGAAGCCTGTGCTCAAGCACCGACTGGGCACTATTTGGGCAACAAAATGGCTGTGGTTGTGGTTATAGGTGATCCACGGGAGCGCAGCTGGAAGAAGCCGGCGGGCGGGGGACAGAGGGCAGCCCCGCCGCCGCAATCCGGGGCCACGCCGCCAATTATCGACAGCGCGTCCCGGGGACATGCTGCGGGGCGCTGCGAGACGCGGGGCGCGCAACACCAGTGACTGCCTGCCCGACGAGGCGCTTCGGCCGCTGGCCCCGCTCCGCTCCGGGCGGCGGCGGCGGCTCCGCCGGGCCGGGCCTGGCCAAGACTAGCCGG
>VYZX01023419.1:0-86013 GCA_013401335.1 Brachypteracias leptosomus | reverse complement strand
CGGCGCCGCGGTGGGGGAAGGGGGCGAGGGGGAGGATGCGCGGCGCGGAGGGGCCGGAGGATGCTGCGGGGTGGGGGGGCTGGAGGGTGCTGCCGCGGGGGGCCCGGCCGTTCCGCTCCCTGGCAGATGCTCCGACCATTGTGCTGCTGCTGTTGCAAATAGAAACAGTGCTCACCTCCTCACCTCTCCTCCGCCTCCCCCCGCCAAACAATAAATGCACACCTCTGGGCCCTCAGCGCTTCCTGACTCTGCTTCTCTTCTGCAGGTGTAGATCTAGAAGACACTGGAAAGGAGGGTGGAAAAAGCAGGGAGGTTATGAGGCTTAATAAAGAAGGTAAGTGGTTAGTGCTGGCACACCTCTCTACCTGTCTGTCTCTTGGTGGCTGTGGATGACTGTGGTTTGGCCTTGACAGGGTTGTCTAATAGCATATGGATCTTTCTGCTGTGAAGAGTGTTTCAGGGTTGAATACACACACAGATGACTGTCACCATGTCAACTTCTTTTGAAGTACGAGTATAACAGGTGTATACGTGCAACTGACAGACATGGTAAAAGATACGGCAATTTTAAGTCAAAAGACGACTACACGTCAGTGGCCATATTGGATTTTTTTTGAGGACCCTGTCCCTTGGTGCAGTGTTTTACTTGCCTCTGTTTGAAGATAAGCCTGTAAACCTGCACATCAGCTTTAAACGTTACATTATCATTAATGACCATAGTGAAAAACATTTTCACTCACAGAGAGAAATGGTCTGTTACAATCCTTGAGTTCATTCACTTCAGCTCAAAGTTGCATTTTGGTTTTCGTTCTCACTGCTGAGTGTGACTTGCAGTCAACTGAGCAGCCAACGTCTAATATTATCTTATGTTAGGCTAGGCTGTGCATATTATGCAAAATCAAATATAATAGGTCATTTGCGCCATAAGGTTTTCTGGTACCATAAGTATGAACAGGCAAATTCCAGGCTAATGGTGTTTGCTCAAATGCCAGTCCTGATGCAGTTCTGTCAGTTGCGAGAGGAGAAGCTTCAGTGGTGAGCATATGCAAATCAAATTTACACGTTTTGTTTGTGACACGCGTCATTAACCTCATGCTGGAGTAGCACCTAATGCAACTAGTGAAATGGTTTGGGACATTTTCATATAGCTTTCTGTTTGTTTCTGTTCTGTTAAGAAGCAGTAGATGTATAGAACCTTTCTGCCATGAGAAGTATTTCCATGAAGTGAGTTTATAATGAGTGATCCCCTCATAGTGAAACTTTGGTGTGACTTACTGTTGCTGAGAGGAATCCTGCTCTTACCTGTAATGTCATAATATATATTCTGAAATGATGTTAAGTTTTTCGTTCTGCTATAGTTGTCATTACATGTGTGTTTAATTTTGAGCATCTTGGCAGCTTAAAGGAATCTTATGTTTTCTAAACAAGCTCTTGAAAAAAGAATGAATTAATCAGTAATGTAGATTTGTGTGATAAACTATAAAGTTGCATGAAGTACACATTAAATAAAATTACTTAAAATGCCATGAACCCTCCCTTTTGACAGACCTTTATAGAGATGCCAAGCTTGATTATGTTCCTGTCTTGATTCTTACATGCCTGAACCTCTCTATTTTTCTAGCCCAAGTACAAGTTAGAGGCAGAACTGGGATCTTCATGTAGTATATTTCTAGGCAAAAGGTTCAAGGCTCAAACAGTTTGTAGGTCTGTGAGTAATGCTGAGGGTACGTTTGATTCAAAAGTAATCAAACACAAATCTTGCAACTGGAGCTTGGCCTTCCTAAGGAGCTTAGTTTGTTGAGATAAAATGTTTTGTGCCTAGAAGTCCTTGAACACAAATTCTTACGATAAGCTTACTTGAGAAACAAAGATCTAAGCGCACCCTACTCCTTAGTCATACATAATATGCAAATTATTTCCTAGAATGATTCAGTTTAGTTTATCAGCTCCAGTCTTTCATTGATGGACCTCCCACAAAACAAAGGAGCTGTATTTAAACTCACTGTCCAGAAAAATTATTTCCAAACAAGGTGTAGTGTCATTGCTGACATTATGATAGTGACAGGTGTGAAGCACTCATTAGTCTTTATAGTACTCACATTGTAATACAGTTTAAAAAAACCAAACCTGATTGTTATATTTAGAAAATAAAAAGCTTTAGGAATTTTATTGCTTCCAAGTAGTGACTTGCTTTGAATCACTTGGAACTTTCATGAAGTTTGAATGAATTAGGATGTGTTGAAATATTTCTTCTGTATTCGCTTCAGCAGTCTGTTAATACAGGTGTTTTCACCACACCCATCTGTGTGCCTGAACACCCACTGTAAATCTTCCTTGTGCCTCGCTGTCCTTATTAATAGAGGTGGGGAAGTACTTGAAGAGTTAGATTGTTCTACAGAAAACATTGCTCACGTACTTGCAGAAATACTTGTGGGCTCTTTCCAATCTTGCACACATCTGTCGTGTGACGTGTCAACTGTTTTTTGTCTTCTTTGTTTGTAACAAGGATTGTGGTCCCGGTAGGTCTTAATACCAAACCCAACCCATTTTTCTTTGCAATCTTATGTATTTGAGTAGACCTTCATATGGCATTTGTGGTACTAGGAGATTGTAAGCAATGTCTTAGAAAAATTAGACTTTGCTTGTATAAGGTAACTAGGGGATGTCGGACAAACAGGACTAAAAATTACTGCCCTGTTAGATAAAGATAGTGTAAAATCTGATCTCGCTGCATTTACTTGTAATTTTTGCGTTTTCTCAACTTTAGTTGATATGACCAGATTTACATGGCTGTTCCTTTGTAAGCAGTTGAGCAAGGAGCTTTTCTGGACTTGTGAAACTGTGTGTGAAGAACATGGTGAGGGGAATGGGTGGGAAGACGGTCATCTCCTCCAGACCATGACAAGGTGTTTCACTTGGTTTTGTAGAGAAACATGATGTCAGATGTTAAAAAGTGCATCCAGTTAGCTTCATCTCTGCGTCACTGCCTTCTTTCTGATTGTGTACTGTATGTGTTTAGAGTGATGGGCTGCTCTTCCTCCTCCTGTTGACCCAGACGGGGACCTGAGAGGCAGCATTCCCCAGGGCTGGTGGGGAGAAATGCTGCCAAATCTCTGCCTGCCCAAGTGGTTGATACTTCTTGGCATGTGTCTGGGCAAAGGGGTCACAGCCTGGCTGTGCTGTTCATTTCTGTAATGCAAGGGATGCACTGCGGCCGCGCGCCTCCTGTGCCACATCTTTAGGGCAGAAGTGAAGGCACAGAAATATTGCTCACAGCTTTCCTTTATTCTACAGTGTATATGTAGGCAGCGCAGAGGGAGAGAAATTTCCTGAACGTTTGTTCAGTTTTGTGGATGGAATTGCTTTTTGCATGCTAACACTTCCTTTATATTGTCCTTTAGCAAATGTAGTATGTACATGGTTGACTTCTACTGGCATGTAGATTTGTGGAGAGGGGATTACAAAGTTGCAAGTGTTCACAGAAAATGAAAAATTTTGTAAATGTTTATGCCAGAAAAAAACCAAACAACAAACTTTTCTGCTTATCTAATCAGGAAACAGAAACAGTATTGTGTAATTTATCTGACAAATCTCTATCAACCGAATAGCTTAGCTAAAAGAGGGGTTATTAGAATTGGAGCAGCATTTAGAATATATATTGAATTCTATAAAATTGATGGCACATTTGAAGAATTGGAGATTTTCTTGTAGTTAGCATGCGTAGTAAAAGGAGTCTGTATTTATCTGACGATTTGCGTTCTGTAGAAAGTCACAGTAACTGTATGCTAGAGAAGAGATATAGTGATCCTTTATCATCAGTCATAACCTGTAACTGGTTTTAGATTAATTTTAGAGGCATATGTTTTACTTTATACAATACCTAAGAGAAGAATGTGGTTTGTGGGGGGGAGTTGTGTAGAGAAAACTGTTACTGATAATTGGTTTAGTAAATGTGCAAGCATTAAGTGCTGCGAGTATTTCTAGCTAGGCACATCATATAAAGGAGCAAAAGATATCCTGTGTATCTTCATGAACTACAGCAGGGTTAAATGTGACCTATGGGATTTAGATCTGTATCTGGGTACTTGGTGTCATAGTCAACTTCAGTTTCTCAGTTCAGTGGGTTTGTATTATTGAGGTTTCAATCTGATGATGTGTGTGTTTTGTCTTAGATAATCTTTTCACTAACCATACTGACTCATTATTGTTTAATGTTAAGGATGTTACGTAAAAAAATGTTCTGTTTTTCTGATATTTGTTTAAAATCAGAGATCTTCTATCATTACTGCACAGCCTCAAACTTGATTTTGTGGCAATTACACATGCAAACTGGAGTTTTAAATCTATTAGATAGTTATTTACAATATAGTTTTCCTGTTTGGACTTCCCACATAGATATCTGATGGAAAGCTTTTTGGTAAATCCTTTGACAACATCAGAACAAAATTAAAGGGATACTGATTAGTTTTGTTTTCAGTATCTTTTTATTCTGCAGAAAAACATCTTGATGATTTTACCATTCTTCATGGAAAAATAAGAAGTTAAAGATGTTGGCCGATGGTAGGGAACACTTATATAGGAAAAAAAGGATGTAGCATACAACAGTCTACTTTAGCTCTTTTCCTCTTTGCTTTTCATAAAATTATTTATGAGGAGATTGTGAAAGAAGACAAGAAAAAACCAGCTGGTTAACGTAAGCATAGGGATTGGAGTTTTGGTTTTGGGTTTTTTTGAATTATTATTTATTTTTTTGTTTACTAGTGGCTTGCCAGTGGTGCTGTTTGTCGCCTTTAAAAATATATCAAACAAAAACTTAAGAATAAAATATTATTGGTTTTCTTCACCAGCTTCATATTTCACCTTTTTGTGGTGGTAGGGAATGTTGGAAAGGGCTGAGAGGGAAAGAAAATTATAACAAAGTTTTAAACACATACCACAAAAGAAAGAGGTGAGGTTACTGAATTTAGACCGCCTTAGTTGGTGATTTGGAGTTGGTTTTGGGCAGAAGAGAGGAGTGTTGTATAGTGTTCTTCCTTGTAAGCTAATAAGGTCTTCCAGAGATACTGGTTCTTAAACAGATGTAATATTCAGGTGGAGCTTGATGGGTGAAAGAACTGGGAATTGCCACAGTACAAAACTGTGGCTGATGTTGAGAGAAACTTTTTCTTACCATTCTTATCCTTATGCTGGGAATGAGAAAAGGTCCCCATGGGGGTTTTCTTTAGGATGAGAAGTGACAGTGGAATTGAATTCTGGTCTATGCTCTGGTGTTTAAATGCCTGATCAGTTCAGTATGAGATATCTGACTCTGATTTTTTTTTTTTCCCATGGACAGCTTCTGTAGGGGGGTGGCGTGGCTCCTGGTTATGGCTTTCACCTCATTTAATGTGTCTCAAGGAATGGTGACAGAGGAAGAATGAAACATTATGTATGATAGTGCCCAGAAATTTAGTCAGAATTGTAGTTTATACTCATAGTTACATAGTTATTTTCTGAAACCTGTCCTTTATCATCAGCCCACACACTGGATGAAAAGAGTGAAGTAATGGTAAAGCTCTCTTATCACACATTCTCTGTTTTGAATCAGGATTTTGATGTTTTGAGTAAGTATCTGAAACTGTTATTCTATAAATGACTTCTTTAAAAATTCTGATTTTGTTAGGTGGCATGTGTCTTGATGGAGTTTGAGTGATACTTCTCCCAGTATTTGTGCAACAGTTAACTCTGAAGAGGTTAGGTCTCATGTAGTTTAAGGTACCTCTTTTGATCGCTTGTGGGGAAACCATGCGTGATTTTTCTGTCAGCTGACAGCGCTGTCACTAACGATCTGTCTCTGACATTCCTTCAATTTGTTCTAATTTATAACTGGACTTGAGAAAGAGGGAAATGATGTGTTTACTAGAGTGTACCCCAAGCCCTGTTCTCACTACAGAAAGTGAAATGACTTCTTGTATTTAATTTTGGTTGAGATATAAAAACACATGTGAGTTTTCTTGTTGACCTACCTCTGTATGTGTTTAATAGTTTATTGATGAAATACAGGTTTCCATGTAGTAAAAAAGACTACACAAGGGTTGAACCATTTCCACTGTGAAATGGAGTAGTTTCCTTGAAACGGGCCTTTTGTTCTAGTTAATTAACAAGTAGGGCATTATCAGGTTCTGTTTTACCTTTGGGGCAAAAAATGTTAGCCATTTAACCAAGTCTGAGATGTATGAGATGGAAGCAGTGGAAAATCCCATGGAAAACATATTTCAAATCACATTTTGTCTAAGTTGTGGATCACAGAGTCCTGTAGACAGAAAGCTCAAGTTTCTGGTAGTCCCAGTGAAAGGTTATATGTATAACACTGCATGTATTACTAAGAAAGAGCACCTTAGGTAAAAATAGTTTATCAATATGAGTATTTCTTAAAGAGTGAACTCCACCATAATGTTATGTGAGTGCTATGACAACTACTTATGAAGACTAATTTTGGAATAGCTAGCAAGAAAGATGTTCAGTTTATATGGGCATGGATTAAGTTACTGGATCTTTCTGTCTTCCAAGTTCAACTTGGTGCAGAAGTTCTTCAGCTTGTCCTTGAAAAAGGTGATTCAAGAGTTAATGATGCAGGATGCCAGGTGAAGCTGGTGTCCATAGGTAATCTGTATGCCAAAAAACCTATGGCGAATGCTGTTGTGATGCAGTAAGGGTGTTTGACAGAGGTCTCTTCAGCAAGTCTAGAGCAAGTAGCCTGATGGTTCTCTTGCTGCATGAGAAAGATAGGTGCTATGTGGGTTAAACGATCCAATTCTTTATTGTAGTGCTGTGGAGCTGTCTAAGTGACTCAAACTGGAGATGGAATCCAGCACAGTTAAGACTGATGTGGGGCATCGTTTCTCTCTTTTCCTCTTTTGTATCCCTTTCTATGGTTGAATGTTGATGATTTTAAGGGATTGGTTTTATCATAATTTGTTGTATGGCTTATTGAAAGTTATGCTTGAAAGCCACTGGTGTTGCTGGAGAAGTGGGCTTTCTGATTGCTCTTGATCTTGTACTCAAGAGAAATAGAGATGTCTTCCTTACTTCTGAAATGTTGTGTTTGTTATTCAGCAATTTCATGTTTTACTAAGTTACATTAAAAACACAGCCCTTGAGCCCGACATATCTTCCTATTTATCTGTATTCTTGACAGCAGTTAAAATTATTTGGTCTTCCTGCTTTTTGCTTTCTGTATGAATGCTTTTATAAAATATGTAATGTTTAGCAAAAAAGGAGTTTTCCCAGATCAGAAAGAGCATCAGCCAGAAGTAGCAAAGAACTTGAAGACAAAAGTTCCAGGTTCTGCACAACTGCTGGTACCAGTGTATGGCTCGTGCCGTTTCACTTAGTCCCCAGGCCCCTCCTGAATCATCCATAAAGCGGAAGCAGTTGCATTGTGACAGAGCTGTGCGCAGGACACCAGGGGTTAGGCTTGCTTCCCTTTCCGCTCCCTTGGAGCAGGTGTTCAGCAGAAGAAACAGAAGGGTGACTGATGAAGTAACATAAAAGGCGTAAGAGTGACTGGCAGAGGGCAAGAGGTCATAGGGTTTGATTCTGTGTGGTGATCTTTGCTGTGCTCTTTTCTTTGTTCTGTTTGTGTTTTTTTTCTTATATACAGTGTTTGGTGCTTTCTTTTCATTCTTTCTCTTCCTTTTCCTGCTGCAGGGGGCTAGACATAGGGGATGGGCAGAGACTGGGAATTTGGGGTTATATATGGATTGAACACAGCTCATGTCGTGTAAGTAGTAGTTGTTGATAGGTTTGTTGGATCAAAAGCGTCTTCACTGGCAAGACAAAACAGGATGGGATTGGACCTCTTCAGAGCAGAATAAAGTGACTTCAGCTTGTTGTTCTGAGCAGAAATGGTCATAATGGAAGCAAAGATCTATAGAAGTGTAAATCACCAAGTGTGTTCATCTTTGAATCTCCACTAGGTATTCTGCCCTCAGTTGGCCTTTAGGCAGGCTGCTTGTGGTTGTCCAGATGAGATTATCAGGTGGTAGTTATTATATCCAGTTATTTTTTAAGATGCACTTAGTTATGTCTCATTTAGACAGGATGCTACTGATGATTTAAATCTGAAAAGTTTGTTGGACCCACGCCACTACAACAACCACTGACAGAGCCAAAAAGTTTGTTTGTTTTGGGGCTGATAATGGAGACAGTCAGAGGACAATGATCTGGATGAATATAAGTAATTCATCTGTTACTGCTGTGATTAGGGAGGCAGCATTATTATTTGCATGATCCTAATGCCTAGCAGCCCCTTCAGAGACTAGAAGCTACTGTGCAGGGTGCCAGCGCGGGAGGAACGGTGTGTGCATGTGTGTGTTGTAAAATTGTTTGGCTGCAGAGAACTAATTTTTTAATATATGACAAAGTAGGAGTTTTAATGTTGACAAACAAAAGCACTTAGTTACTGAACATGATAGGTGGTAGATTTTAGAGTAGACTAAAGTGGCTTTCTTAGAACTGTGACAAGAAAAGCTTTAAAGTGATGTTCCCAGGGCAGTGAGGTGGTTTTGCAAGAGCTTTGAAGGTATCCTTACTCAAGTGTGGAAGATGGCCTGAATGAAAATGCAAGCTCGTTGTTAAAAGCTGGATACTGATGTCATGAGCCAACTGGGAATGTGAACAATGATGCAAGTAAGATGTGGACAGTGTAGTGTAGGTAAGAAAGTGTAATGTAGAAAAAGTATAGCATAGAAAAAAGAGCCTGGAAAACACAGATGAGTTGTTCCCAGTATTTAGAGTTGGAATGAAGGATTGTGCATAGAAGGATGCAGTGATAATAATGGTAGATCAGTATGACAATATAGAAGAAAGAACTTTTGGAACAGTGTGAACAAGCAGGATAATGTTTGCCAAGATGAAAAAGAAGGCAATTTTAGTAACTAATGTGAGGTGAAGGACCAGGCAAACCTTTAGCTCTGAAGATGTTTAGAGAAGACTTCATCCTAAGGATGCAAGACAGGAAGATTCATTTAGATACAGATGTAGCCTGAATGAAAGGATCGAGAGAGCAGTCATTGTCAGAGATGACATAGTATTTCATATCTGAGTGATGGGCAAGATGATAATGCTGTCCACAGTGATCAAGAGAGGAGGTAGGAGGAAAGAGGGTGGAAGAGGTGAGATCTAAGTTCTGTTCTAGCTGCTGAAGCCGACAGCTACTCAGTGACAGGTGATGTCAGAAAGATAGACTGAGATTTTTTTTGTTTAGACATAAGCTTGCTCTATTTGAGATCTGTCTTCTTAGGAGCTGAGTTTGTGGAAGAGATTCCCAGACATAAGGGAAGGGACAAAATATGTAGCTCAATGGAGCCATACTAGAAGACAAAGGAGGAATAAGGAGCCTCCCAGTGATCTGTGAAGGGGTGGGTACAGGGAGGAAGGGAAGCAGGAGAATGTAGAGTCATGGAAGTCAGAAAAGGAAAACCAATGTTTCAAAAGGAGAAATACATTCACCTTTTATGAAAAACTCGCAAGGGTTATGGATGATAGACATGATTAACTTATTTTGATGTTGCAATAGTAAAAGGTTTTTAGACATTTCAGTGAAATGGTTTCAATGTCGTGCAAGGGACAGCTGAAGGGAATTCAGGCTGAAGTTAGAGACAAATTAATGTGATTTGTTATCAAACAGTTGATAATAAGCTTAGAAGTGGAATAAAGATAGAAGGAGAAGTAGTGTAGTTAGAGAAGCAAGGTGTCAGAAGTAGATTTCCAAACATGAGAAAGACTGATTGGCTGTCCTGCTGTTCCAATAGAGTAAGAGAAGAAAAGAGATGTGAGGTGATGAGTGAGGCAAGTGGAGAGTGGGACAGATGTGTTTTGTATGTGGGGTACAAGGAAGAAGGAAGAGCTGTAAGGAAGGGAAAGAGAGTGGGAAGGGAGAATGTGAAATGATTATTATGTTTTCTGGCTTTCTGTTGGAATAAATATTTGCATTCTATTGTGGAGGAAAAAATGGATACAAGAGAAAAGGTTTGAGGAGTGAGTCAAAAGTAGGAGGAAAAAAGGCTGAAATTGCAGGTGTGGGTTCAGCTCAACTGGAGGAATGGCACAGCTTAGTCAGCAGCAGGAGAGAGACAAAATGTGCAATAACCTCATTTCCAGACTGGTTTCCTTTTCCAGTGCAAATTCTGGGACAGACAAGAATAAAGCGAAGGAAATGGATATTTAAGATGAGCATGGGTTCAGGATTGGTGGAGTTGGACGTAGTTGTGGGAAGGAGGAGTAAAAACCATTGAGGGTGGAAACAAAAAGCACAAAAAATATTGTGCCTGTGTGAAAGAGGGTGGAGTCCTGGGTATCAGAAATAATGGGATGGGAATAATGAACTGTGCTGAGAGAGTAAAATTGATGCCATTCAGTATATGCCAGGTCAGCCTTTGAGCCAGGTTCTTGGATGAAAGATTCTTTTGGAGATGACTGGAGAGAAGACAGCTGGCAGTTTGTGCTCTCTGACAGCCCCAAGCTTGAGTCCATAGCATGCCTTTCAGAAAGTTCAAAGACTTGAAGAAGAGCAGCATTTTGAAGAAATCCAGAGAATATTGCCTTTTCTCCAAGGAGAGAGAGGAGTGTGTAAACCATGGCTGTAGCAGCAGAACGCTTGTATGCTTTGGTGGCTGGTCATACCTATCATGTTGCCTGATGGAGGTTGAAAGTAATTTGCTTGCTGGTTTTCTATCTCAGTAGCTCTGATCTTTGCAGTGCATCATAAGTAGATAATATGTCTACGTGATCTGTCGCCCAGTGATACTGATTTGTGTTTCCTGCTTCCAGAGCTGAGACAAGGCCATAAGATTATGTTATCATGGACTGGGCCCCGGCTAATGTCCTTCTGCACGGGGTGTATCATGAGAGCTTGGATGCGGTGCTGCAGTAAACATGGTTGCATGGGTTTTGCTTGTCTTGCAGGGCAAAGCAAGCTTGTTGCTGCCTACGTGCTAGAGGCAGGCTTGCTTTATGATATAGCACTTTGGGGTTTTTTTTGAGAAAGCAGGACTGAGTGCGTTTTGAGGTGTTACATGGAATGGCTGTCATTCATGATGCCGGCTTCTCAGTGTTTAAGAAGTTAATCTCAGATTTTCACATTTCTTCAGTAGATCTAAACATCTGTGTAAGGAAAGAGGAAGAGCAGAATGCTGCAGGAAAGAGTTGTTTGCTCATGCACAGAGGATTGAGCTGATACTTCGACTTGGAAGGTTTTATCTCTTACCTTACCTGTCTTTCCTAAGCAACTTTTGGCCTGTCCCTGTATGTTATCAATGTTCAGTCATCCTAATAGCTTATACACTGTCTTGCAGAGTTACTGGAAAAAAAACAACCTTTCAGATTTTCTTCTCAGAGTCTTTCAGAGCTTTTTGTTCACTATCATAAAGTTTTTGTGGTTCTAATCTGTATTCATGTTTTGTTTTATTTTGGGCTTCTTAGAATACTTGGAGAACCTTGGGCAAATATACTAAGAAACTGAATGGATGGCAATGGGAAAATAGAAATGAGAGTAAAAATGTTTCAGCTCTTGCAATTATGGTGAGCTGCGTGTATAGTGCTTTTAACAGAGTCTTTGCACATTCTGTGCTTGGTGTAAGTTTTCTTCAGCTACTCCCACAGCTCACAACACACTAGGTGTGAACCTTACCAAGTCTTGTAGGTATTTAGATTTTGAAAGAGTTAATGCAGTTTTAAATATTTTTTGGCTTCTTATTTATCAGAAAAAATTACTTTTGTCCACATTGCTGAAGGAGGAAATGCTACAAGTTTTATTTTGCACTGTTTAGCATTGTTTCCAACTTTTCAAGATACCTGTCACTGTTCTGACTGTTTTCCAAGCTCTTTGGCAGATCAGAGCTATTGTAAACCTTTATCGCTTTCCTGGAAGTTAGGTGCTTATTCTGAATGTGAGTTTTTGTGGAGTTGGTTTGATTTTTGTTGTTTTTTTGTTTGTTTGAATTCCTTGTTATTAAATATTTATTTGGAAAAGTTCTAAAGATATGAGTAATGTGTTAAAATAATGTAACATGTCTAAAAGTGGTAGCTTTACAAAGCAGTAAGTTATGGTCTGTATTTCATAGAGCTTACAACGCACTTCAGACAAAGCCATAAGCAGTGTATGTTGTGAAGACAGAAATCAGTCTGTGAATGTTGAAAACTTCCATGCAGGCATGATATTCGTGCTATTTTAAGGAGGGATTTGAAAGAGGTAGAGAATAATTAATTGGTATGGAAGAAGGAAGCATCAAAGCTGATAGTATAGCGCAGAGTAAAGTACTGTACAGAACAGATTTCTAGTGAAATCAGTTTATTTGTAAAAATAAACTCTCCTTGTTTGGTTAATATTGTCTTTCTGTCTTGGAGCTGGAAAATGAAACTAATTTTAATTGCCAAACTGCAAAAATAACATAAATATTGAAAGATAAATCCTTATCTTCCTTATCTCTGTTCCCTAAACATGCCCTCTGTTTGCCAAATACTTAAACATTCCCTTTTTTATTAGGCTTCAGCCTTGTGTTCTCTTGAATGGTGCCCTAGTTTTGATACTGGGTAAAAAATGGAGAAACAAACTTGATTTGTATGCAAAAACATTTGTCATTCGTTCATATTTCTTCTTCTGTATTAGTTCTTTTTTGCCCACTTGTTTGTGTATTACAGGATCAGAGGATAAATGACATGCAAAATTCTAAGCAGCTTTGAGTCTCGTGGGACTTTGTCTCTTGCAGGACTTCCAACCTTAGAGTGAGTCTGTTGTGTTCAAATTCCTCAGAAGTTTGAATTTCTTTCAGGAGAACCCCTTGAATGTGGGCTTTTCATGGCAGATTTCTGACATACCATGTGCAAGCATAGAGTGCTGTGAAAACAGCGCACAGAACAAGTGCTTTTAAAAGCTTCTTCATTTTAATATTATGAGGTTGTGAGAGAGAATTTCCTTGTGTTCAAAATCATGTATTAAAGGTACTTTGAGTAATAATCTGGACATTGTGTGTATATCCAGAGGAAAGGTGTGAAATGTGATTGATGTCTACAACCCACCTACCAGTGTGAGGAGAGGCAGAGGGAGGGAGTGGAAGAAATCATGAGAATAAACAATTTGACTACTGATAATGTTGATAGATCACCTTTCTTTGGAAAAAGGCCCAAACTATTCTACTAGCTATGTGCAGAGATTAATTCGTCACTGAAAGGGGGCTGGGACGTCTTTGAGTGCAAATATGGCTGCTGCTGAAAACCTAATCCTACCTGCACTGGAATTAAATAAAAGAAAGCTAAAAGCCTACTGTGTACTGGTAGGATGTAATCCAGTCCTCACTGAAATATGTTATTGCTTAATGATTTGGAAAGGAAAGGAGCAATACCTTAGCTCTAGATTACAAAGAGAAGACAGGTACATAGAATGTATTTATTTACAAAAAAAAAAAAAAGGCAAAATAATGAAAGGATGTTACCTTTCCCTGTGAGAGGCTTTACTGACTAGCGCTCTGTTTACCGGTTTCCAAAAGATGATGCTCCCACTGGCACCAAATTTTGTTCATTAAGATTAAGCAGTGATCAAAGACTGCCATCTTTAAAATTACATTGTTGGGGTTAATCTTTCTATCAAAGACCTGTTACGCAAACAAACCTTATGAGAATAGGCTCATTCTTATTATAGCAAAAAACCCACAATACTTCACTATATTTTAGTAAGTCACGACAAATACTAGTATGGTGCTTTTCCATCATTTTAAAATGACTTAAAACTGGAATTTGATGTTACTGCTCCAAAAGCTAGATTGCTTTCTCCTTTCCTGTGCAGACATCACTAGTGTCATCTTTTCTGCACCTGCTCTGCCAGTAAGTGCCATGTATACCATAGGATATGATCTTACAATCTCCATTTTGACTTTTTTTTGGCAGTTTCCTTTTTGTTTCTGTTTGTGGAAATGGTCATGCTAGATATGTCATGATTTTACTTAGGTTCTTTTTTCATCCAATATAGGAAGGGAAACTGGCTGGTGATACAGTAATAATTGAAGATTAGAACTGGCAATTAATTTTCACTACATGGCTAGATTTATAACATTAGCAAATCCTCCATGACTAGCCTGCAGCTCTGCCTTTTGTCTGGTAGAACACTGCCTCTAGCCTGAAGCAATCTTTCGTTGTGCCTGCTGGATTTTGCTGAAAATAAAATCTGCTGTGGCCATCCAGCACCCCAAGAGGTGAATATACAAGTGAGCCTCAGAACACCGTAGTGCAAATAGTCTGGGAGTGGTGAGTTTATTGGATGAAATAGTTGTTTAAAGAGGTAGCTTTAAATTGGGTGGCTATTACATGATGGCAACACAATCTTTTTCTCTGCAGTTTTTCTCTTGTAAAATACAGACACTGAATTAATACATTCCATCATACCTCAAGTTTATGCAATTGAGGCAAAAAAGAATGCATATATTTTTCTTGTAACAAATGGAAGTAAGTAGGTCCATTCTGAATTTTTCTGTTAGGAAGAACTTCTATCTAGAATATGAATAAGGATGGAAAAATTGCCTTTGAAGGTTTATTAATTTAAGCGTAACTCCCTGTGCAAAGGAGTCTTGAAGAATGCTGAAAGTGAATGATTGAGAGAGTAGGAGGGAGATGATATAAAAAGTGTATATTTTTTATACAGCTCTCCTGAAATACTGTATCCTGGTTCCGATGTGCACATCAGGTGTTGGAAAAACTGGAAGGAGTTTGGAAAAAATCTACATTAATTTAACGTCTGGATAATCAGCTTTAGAATGGAAGATTTAAGAAGCTCAGTCTATTTAGTTTATCAACAGACCGTAGAGGCTACCTGATAAGTCTGTAAGTACTTAGACAGGGTGAAGGTATCTGACAGTTAGATGGTTTTGTCAGCTAGATTAAGGGGATTCTCATAGCTGAAAGCTGAAGCAAGATCAGTTCGGACTAGAAGTAAGGTGCAGTTTTCTAATGATACAATTAAATAGGAACAGCTTATCAAGGGATGTAGTAGACTCTGTTGTACAAATCATTACATAAGGCTCTGATGCTTTCCCAGGAAGCACCTGGTGCTTTAGCCAGCCAGAAAGCTTGGGTTTGAAGCTAGAATAATGTGATGAAAATCTTTGGCCTCTTTTAACATAGAAATTCAGTACAGATTGTGAGGAAGATTTGTTTGTTTGTTTGTTCTTAATTCCTCTCCTCCCTAAAATTTCATGCATTGTAAATGCTTCTTTTGTTAAAAAAGTTTGTGTGAAAGATGAGATCAAAGCATAAAGGCAGTTTTCTAGTGGGATGGGTTAGAAGGGACTGTCTTTTAAGGGCAGGTAAAAGAGAAAGTAACACTTCCCATTCTCTCTTTATATTTTCCTGGTAATCAAACCCACAAATATCCCTCCAGGTGTTAATTCTAAGTATAACTTAATAATTTACCAATAGAATTGTTAGCCTTCTCAGAAGCATTGCAGCTTCTCACTGTAAGTTCATGTGACTGACAGCTGGGCCCTGAACACCTTCTTTGTCTTTACTTTGTTTGCAAAGCAAAGCAACCTTTGTCAACATGTTTTTCCTGGAGCTGTCTTCTTGTCCATGAATTTACGAGGACACAGCAGGTCAATCTTTGTGGTAACGTAAGAGGCTCTGTAATTTCTAATGAATTGTGTGAGAAGTCTTTTAGTCCTGGTCTTGTAGAAGAAATAGTATGACTCTCTTGAAGGACATTAGCACTTGCATCATTTAGTTTGCCTCTTTGTTATAAAATCATCACCAGACTGAATGAAAAGTTCACCTTTTCTCTTGGCTATGCGCGCAGCAAGACCAATCAATGCTGATTTAAGGTATCATTCAACTTAGTTGAGAGATGTTGTGTATGTGGGTTTAAAGGAAGCACCTAACTTGCTTTCAGACACACTTTCAGAGGTTTCCTCAGCATCAGTGGACATCTAACTCTTATAAGCGCTGTGTACACACCAAGTGGAAAGCAAACGTGCTGCATCTCAAGTTTATAAATTCTCCTCCCTCGTCCCTTTAATAGTATTGCTGCCTTCAAAAACTTGTAAAAGAAGGCACCATGAGTTGAGGTTCTAATAAAGAAAATAAGAACTAATTGATTTCTTTTTATGAAATGTTAGGTTTTTGATCTTGCACATCCAACAAGAACTAAAGACTTTCAGGACTGCAGAATAGATGGAAGTTTTTTGTTGTTTGGTGGGGATTTTGTTTCAGCCTTTCCAACTGCAGGAAGAAACTGAATTGGAAGATGAGGTTTGCTCTAAACGTGTGTCTGTTCTAAAGCCACATGAATCCTCTGTGCATGAGCTCGGGCTTTTTCTGGTCAGGACTGTACAGGGTCACACATGTCCTGTGCTACCTTGTTGTAGGACCATGAGGGGATTCTAAAGGTCCAGGGAATCTGAATCTACCTCAGTTTGTTGTTGCTGCCTGTGACAAGGCGGCTCAGCTTGGCAGGTGTCTGGTCATCAGTTCTTAGCCAAGTAGTTACAAAATATTTAACAGCTTACACTCAAAGCTGCCTTTAATGTGTTGCTTGTGTAGTTTGCTGGACTGAATGTTTGGGACTGGCTGTCCCTGTTATGGTCCCTTCCCTATGTAGATCCCTCTATCCACAATTTCACAAATCTTGGATTAGGTCAGGATCTGCTTTTAGTATTCTGCAGAAATTGTTGTCTTAACAACCGTGCTAAGATCTAGCAGGTGATTGGTCTGCTTAACCTTCCCAGTGTCATTTCCATACCTGTGTTCGGGTAAATTGAGGTATTTGAGACTATGGCAAATACAATAAAATATGATATTTGCTTTGACAGAAGACATGAAAAAGGGTAATTTCTGATCTGAAAGTAGGAGTACAAGAAGGAGACTGATACCCTTCAGTAGGGATGGGTTCATTAAAGACAGGTTCATTTAAAAACATTACTCTACCTGCATGATATGACCAACTAAGGCAGTGGTCTAATGGGCTGTGTATTGTGCAGAGCTGTCTCACTGTTACTGTCAGAGAAAAGACCTTTGAAATGTATGGAAACTCCAGAAAGCTCAAGGCTTCATCTTGCTGTGAGGTAGTGTTCTTCATGGCTGTTACTCAGGCTGGAAGTTACCAGCATCAGAGTTCTTATTTCTCATTTGCCTTGCATGGGAGCAAGGTACATGTTGAAAAAAAATCATGCTCTAGATTGTCCCACCACAGTCTCAAGGTCTAAATGGATCTGGACCATCGTCTTCCAAAAGTTGTACTTCCTTCAGTAGAAACAAGCTGCAGAGCTTCAGAACCTGATAGAGCACATGATGGCACCACACCATTCTGGCTATTTCCTTGGCTTTTTGTCTCAGTGTCCTGCCCATCAAAAGGCAGGGCTCCTTGAACCATGCATTTTCATTTTATGTCCATTGATTATGAAGAAGCCCTTCCTCTCTTCCCTACTCCCCTTACCACAGTGACAGGGTGTGCTTCTGCAGGAGGCAGATGACAGCAGTCACTCTCACCAGAAGAGTTCCTGGCCTGAGTGGCAGCACTATGAAGAAGACTGTTAGCTCTTGCTAAACACTATGTGCTTGATATGACACACAGGTCAGATGCCAGCCTCGGGAGAGGAGTACTTGCATCTCTGTGTGTCTGATTGAACTGAAACTCCAGTTTCTTACTGCTGGCCACCTTCTGAGAGAGAATCATGCTGACCTGTCACCAGGAAAAAATGTGACTTTTACTATAGTGACTCTTGAGGATGCTCTAGGCAGGGTAGGTTCTGCAGTGTGGGCTTGGAAGTGTGGGACTGGAATACTTTGTGCTGGTGTGGGAGCTTAAGGATGCAGAGAGCTGGTGCACAGTCCTGACAGTTACATCAGGCCATCTTTTAAATTGTGTGCTGGATAAACTAGCAGCAAAGTGTAGTACACATCTGTCATTGCAGTCTGAAAAAGACAGAAAGCACACAGAAAGGTTAGCAAGAGCAAGATAAAGGATGGCACTGCAGTGTTGCCGTATTTATATGCTGAAAATCTACAGATATCCTAAAAATATGTGTATACACATATTCATATATTTAGAAAAGTCTCTGTAATCATGTTTGATTTTGGGTTTTGAGATTTTTTTTAATTATCTGATGATTCAAAATGACCCTCTTTCAAGGCATCAGTTATGTTCCCTCATCTGATGTTACAGCTTTGAATAGAGTGTGCTAAGAGTCTTTTGCCTAAATGAAAGCTGGTTTTAATCTGTTGTATGTTGGAGAATATTTGTCTTATTTGGCTATTCATGCTTTAATAATTTGAAGAATTACAAGAAATCCGTCCTGTTATTTATCAGTCTTTCTTTTGAGCTTCTTATTTTGTTTCAGCTGCCTTCTTTCACAGCAACAAAAAAGTATGTATGATGTACTCTTAAGTGGAACTAGTGTTTACAATATATGTCTGTATTACATAGCCAGTATTTTTAAATGGTCCTTGTGCATTGTCAGTATTTTAGGTGGACTGTTTCTCTTGCCAGGAATGGTTTTGTGAGAATTGTCTCAGTGATACTGCAGGAAAAGCAGCATTTACGAAAGAGCAAAAGCCTGAACCTTGGGTTTGTATAGATACAAGATTTTGTGTAGATACTGCTTTGGAAGAAGTCTAGTGCTTATATAGTATTCACTGCCAGTATCTAATGTATTGTCTTTTGCAGGTGTTGGGAACAGTTTGTCCTTGTCTGTGTTAGTATCCAGACTGTTCTCTGCCCTGATCAGGCAACCTGTAGTTGACATCTGCTGTC
The DNA here is from genome assembly GCA_013401335.1 of Brachypteracias leptosomus. Taxonomy (NCBI): domain Eukaryota; kingdom Metazoa; phylum Chordata; class Aves; order Coraciiformes; family Brachypteraciidae; genus Brachypteracias; species Brachypteracias leptosomus. The sequence goes on along the minus strand of VYZX01023419.1, from coordinate 67,241 downwards.
ACTTAAAGATTGCTGACGGGCTTAGTATGTAGAGGTCTTCCCCTGCGGCCAGGGGACAGTGAGTCTGGCTGGGCCTGTGTCACTCTCTGTAACACTCTGGTGTTACTGGTTTGATTCTCTCTGCTTATCACCTCCTTCAAAAGTGTAACAGTAAATGGAGGGAAAGGGGGTTTAGAGGAAAGTCAGATCTCTAACGCCTTCCTGTAATAAAATACCAAAAGTCTGGAGATTTTTTTTCTGTAAGGGCAAATCAGTTAAATATACTTCTGCATTTAAAAAGTGTAACCTTCTTTTAAGGATATTGTTAGTTTTATTTTGGTTTTACTAGTCGTTTGCCCTTTCAGAGCCAATGAACACAGTTTCAATGCTTTAGTAGCATACTTGTCTAAAGCACTTGGCAGGCTGATAATAAATTAAGCCCCTCAAGCTTTCTGCAAAGTATCACAGATGGAGAAACGGAAACATGGAGAGGCCAAGTGACTTGCTCCAAACATCTAAGATAAATCTCCGGTTGTGTTGCTGGAGTGCTCTGGTGAGATGCACCTTCATTTGGGGATTATATGAAGCTGAGGTGAGTGGAAAAAAAACCAAAATTGCTGCATGTAATTGCAGCACATGGCACATTTTCAACAACATTCCCCAAAGACCTCTATCTTTTTTTTTTTTTTTTATACACAGCATAGCTAGTTGCAGCTGGACAGAGGCTACATCCCCCTTTGCCTTGCTTTGAGTAACCATTGATATTTTTATGAAGAGCAGGATAATGGAGGATCAGATACATATGTAGGAACTTGGAGACTGAGACCAGCTGCAGCTTTACACTGCTGCTAGCAAGTTAGATTTTAATTCCTTTAAGGACAGAAAAACTGCTGTTCCATATCTCTCCAGAGTGTGCCAGTCTTACTGGGCTATTTTACAGAAGAGACTTGTCATAAGAATAGTTATGCTTTTGTTGTTGTTGTCTTTTGTTGCATTTAAAATTTTGCTGTACTTGCAGTCAAAGTTAGGTACTGGCAAAATCCAGGTCTCTGCCCAGACAGTACTGGCAAACCTTGCCTTGGAGTGTGTTTTTCATACAAGAGTCTCTGTGGACTCCACTCCACTAACCTGTGTATTGAAGCCTCAGATAGCTTTGAATTGTGGGGTTTTTTACCTCAGAATTTACTCTTAGATCGAAGCAGCTGGCAGAGTAGTAATTTGATGCTACTGTATATGTTCCATAGCTTGACGGAGTCTTTCCTTCAGTTCAGCAGATATCAGTTCATTATATTTCTTTTTATGAGAGCAAACTGACTCAGAGTGCACCCATGGAGGTGGTTCATTCAGACTGGCATTTTGCAACAAGGTACTTGCTGGTTTGTGTGGTATCTTCTTTTATTTGGTTTTGAGTTGCTCCTGGCATTTTCTGCCAAAGGTTTGTTTTTAATTAGATGGATTTGGTCAGGTGAAAGGGCACAGAGGGCTAGAGGTGAGAGAAAATTGCCCTGGAGAAGGATGGGGGAGAGGAGCAGGGGGGGATTTTGCTCTGTGGTAGAGTTCTGGGAGTGTATCTTCTGAAGTTCCAAGGGATGTGTCCTGGCTAGCAGTGTGCCCTCTTGCCTAATTTGCTTTATGTGCAAGTGCTTCAGATATGCCTAATGGGAATACTATGGTAGCCTGCAAATTGCCAGAATCTGTTTGAAGGAATTGAGAAGTGTGGTAAATGATTAAGTTTTTGTTTGTTTAGAGTGTCCCGAGTTTTGATGGTGTCTGGGCTGCTGATGGCTTACAGTACCTTTGGTATGTGTGTTCATCACCCTGCATGGCAAAATAGAGGGCAAAGTTTTCATTAACAGCAGGATAGCTCCAATTATGAGTGATCTTGCTTACCTTACGTGTCTGAAAACCATTCTTAAAAGTTCAGAATATTGACTTTTTGAAAATGAGAGCATTTCTTTTTCATTTATGTTTGGAGGCTGTAAAATCTAGAAGTCTTCTGAACGTAGCTGAAAACCATGCAGTCAAATCCGTGCACGTCACTTAAGAAAGTCTTTATATCCTTGCATGAAGATGTCATGATGATAATATAGTAATCCAGTCATTAAAGTATAAGTTTAGATCTTGATACATTTGTTCTGTAACTTTTTATTAAAGTGAAATACAATTCCAGTGTGTGAAATGACAGTTGATGATAGAACTGGAAAAAAATAGTCCTCTATCATTTACACGAATTTTAAAATATTTTTTGCAAAGAAGAAATCTATATAGGAGAATGCTTTAATTCTTATTTTATATAGCATATCTTTTTGGTGGAATTTTAGCAGAGATGGTTTTATTCATGATTTCATCAGTGGTTTTGCAACAGGTTTGACATTTTGTAATGCTCTGTTTCCACAGAGGAATAAAAGTCCTTGTAAGGTTATTGAAACATGCAGTTGTGAAGCACTTGTAAATTATCTTGGAATGTAAACAGTGATTGTGAGCTGGCTATGAGTATGTTATTTTAATAAGAATTGGGGCATGTTTTGATAATTAATTGGGCATGAATGATTACTGGTGATTTTTATTGTATTTTAATTTCTTTTTCATGATTGCTCCCTTTTTTCTTTCTCTTTTTTTTCTTTCTTTGACAAGGGGAGTTGTCATCCGTTAATTTTTGGTAGCTACACTTTTGATACCAAACCAAAATAAATGAATTGCAAATGGCCAAATGTCCAGCTTCTGAACTCTTAAGTGGTAGATAGTTGCAGCATTCTCCTTCCTGACTTGATAGTGTTAGCCATAAAATTCAGCTGGTGCATGAAATGGAATCTGCTTCCACTTAAGAGATAAAGAAATAGAATTGTAATTAGCAAGTTCTGATTTGTGTTTATGAAGAGTTCAGGATGATGCAGTCAGGGGGAAAAAAGTTATGTTATTCACTAATATAAAACTGTTGAGAAAATGTAATATTACAAGATTTTTAATGGTTAAAGTGATGTTGCAGGTATCCTTCAAGTATTGCAACTATAGGTTGTGAGTGCTAAAGTTATAAAGTAGTATTTCAGGCTTTAAAGAAACGCATTAAATCAGTGAAGAAATTTTAAGTAAGATATCCAGACTGCCTTAACTCTATTGTATAGTCATGCAGTAACTATGCATCCTAGTAACTTACTCAGAGCATGTGCTTCCCCATAGTTAGTGATTTTTGAAAAAAATTTTTTACAGCTCTTGAAGACTTTCTACATTGCAGAAACATGTTGCTCCAGTCAAAATAAAAAGAATTCAGATTTATAAACTACAAAGATTCTTGATTCTTGTAATGCTCACAATTGAGAGACAAGTTTTAAAGTGGGGCCATTTGACTCTGTTTAGGTATCAAATGATGTAGCATACTTGAACTTGGAGACTTAAAAGAATAAATGCACTTTGAGATATGAAACTGGTTTAGGAATCTTCTGCCTATGACAAGCTTTGAAGATGCTTTTTGTTTTAACATTGTGAAAGAAAATGTATTCTGGGCTTAAGAGTTTTTTCCTTAGGAAGAGGCTTTCTGTAGTTAATGCTTGAAAAAACCCAAATGGACTGTTGAACCTTTCTGCTCTAGTAACTGCAGGATATCCTTTCTGTTGGAAAGTTATTAGAAAAACTATTTGCAATAATCTCAGAAAAAAAAGATGGTGTTTAGTTGCGAAGTTGTTGGATAGACCATTTACAGAAGGTTCATTAACGAGGAGTTTACATTAGCATGTGGTGTCTCATGCCATTCAGATACAGAGTTCAAAACCCATGTCTGTCAAACAGAAGATGCAGAAGGAAGGTGCACATCACTAACTTGGAGGTTTTGTGAGTGATTACAGATTTATACAATCATTCCTGTACTGTGCTGAGTAGGGTGTTGGTGCACACTGCATTTTTTCCTGTACTCAGATATTTAGCCCCTTTAACACAGAATTTCACAGCCTCTTCTGGTTAGAATAGTGATTCTGTCTGACATTAGATTCATTTACCCTTAATTAAGTCCATGCACCACATTAATCTCCCACCCAACAGCTGCCAAGATCCCCGAGGCAGGTACCTTCCCTAGGTCTGGCGCTGCAGCGGCGCACACAGCGCAGTCCTGCCTTCAGATCTGCTGTGTCCCTCGAGATACCTGTGTAGCTCTTTCACACTGAAGCAGCTTCAGCTCATACAAGCAGCTCCAGAGTTTGCTTCTGATCCTCCACGTAGTTCTGCTTGGAGAACATGCAAACAATTCTCGGGGGACAGGTGTTCACTCAGATGGGTGCTGTACAGTATTTAGGCTATTTTCTGTTTTGTTTTGTTTTTTCAGAAGCTGAATTTTGTTGAACTCAGTCTTTTGGAAATGTAGTGATAGCAGTGGGTTTTTTCCAGATGAAATGTTGTCATAGGAATTAGCTGTCATTTATTCCATTGTAATTATCACATAAACTTGCAGATGAGGTGTTAACTATATTCATTATTATGCATATCTTAATATACTTATTTTCTTGTGTGATGCTTTCATCAGTAAATTTGAAAGTGCTTAATTAGGAGTTACAATGTACGTAATTCCTCCTGATGTGCAGGGAAAGACACTAAGAATTCAAGAAATTTGGCTAAAAGTTTTCCCAGTAGGCGATGAAAGAATGCAGAGTTGGACTTCTCCTTTGTCCACTGTCCTGTCTGTTGGGTTGTGTGGTAATTAGTAACAGCCCTCCAAGGACTCATACTGGTACTGGGAGCGGGGGTAGGGTTTGTTCCTTGTAATAGTGTGGAGGATATTTTTGTTTAATGGAGTTGGTGAAAAGGTCTCTTAAGTGGTCTCTGTCCATGAATCTTGATGACTTTTTATTGTTTTATGATGCTGGAGTGTACGTTAACTGCAAGAGATGAGGCAGGGCATTTTTGCTTCTTTATGTCCTTTTTTCTTCTGTCTATTCAAAGCACTATCGCTGCTGGAGCCAGGTGGGCGCCAGAGAATTGAGAGTGTCTTTGAAAAGCTGTGTCATGAAGCCTATCTAGGAAACCTCTTGTTCCAATGACCTTAAAATTAGGTAAATTATGGAGTACTAGGAGGCATGGCAGACTTGAAGAAAAGCTGCAAAAATAAAGTGGATTCTAAACACATGAATAATCAGTTTTAAACAGAACTGTTTTGTTGTGGGTTTTGTTGTGTTTTTTTTAACTGTTGCAGAGTTAGCCCAATGCTGTAATACTGTAATAAATGAATAATGGCTTTGCTACACCCAAATCCTCAGAAATAAATGAACAATTGCTGCTCTGCACCCAAATCCTCAGAACAGTCTAATGCTGGAAGGGAGATTGCCTTTAAGCAAAGTTGACAGGCATCAGGCTGCAGTGTGAGAAGTGTTAAGTGGTCTGCTCATGTCTGTGAGCTGTTAGGTGGGTAAGATGATTAATCTGGGAAGCTGGGTGCTGGTGAAAGCATCGCTTCTGGGACCAGGTCATGTCAGCAAAAGTTACTGCTGACCTTTCGCGCGTTTGTGCTGAGAACCTGAGGCAGTCACTGAGCAGACCTATTTTCAGCAGCTTGCTTAATCTGTGTGCAGTTTTCTTTGTGCATGTTCCTAGGATGTTCTTGGCTCCCCAGTAAAAATGGCTGAGCCCTTTGTGTCACAATGTCAGTCAGGTGTCAACAGCAGTGGAGCTGGGCTCCAAGGGCTGTGGCGAGAAGCAGACTTGCTACCTCTGTGGCCAAAGAAACATTCTTACTTTTTCAGTGTAGCACATCTCAAGATCTGAAGCAGCCTGCTGATTCTTGATTACGTGCAGTGGTCTTCCTTTAAAAAGACAGACTTCTCAAGCCTCAGAAATGCTGCTTTGTGGTGTTTGAGTTACCTCCTGAAGTACTAACCAAGTCATTGCTGCTGCCAAATAGTAGAAAATGAGGTAACATTGTGAAGGAGAGTGAGCTGGAAAGATCCTTCTAGTAGTCATATACTTAACTGTTCTTCCTGGTCTTAATCTAATCTTCCTATATTTTGAGTAGTTCATTCCCTAAAGGCCACCTTTTTCTCCTTTTCAGGAAACAAACAAATAAAACAACTCCAGAGACAACTGAAACTTTTTCAAGTCTCTGAGAATTGAATGAAATTGTCGCATAATTTTTTGTTTGCTAAATAGTGAGAATTACATAGGTGCAGGTCAGAATATGACTTGTGCTGTAGTCAGTGTGGCAGAAACTGAAATAGAACAGTAATATGATTGAACTAATAAACTGCTTCGTTCTTTCATTAAAAGGAAAGAGCTCCATTAATAGCTTTTATTATATTAGTGTATATGCCTTTGAGTGACAGTATTAAACTGATGACTTGTATTATGAGTAGGTACTATGCAAGTTTGTGGGTTTTTTTGGCAGATATAAGTAACGTGTCTTCCATTGCTTTTTCATTTCTTTTACGTGCTGTTTTGGTACTACTGGATGGGCAGGTTTCTTTTGACTCATTCTGTACATTTTTTGAAAGTCTTTGGAATTTAAATATCCTGATAGTTCAGAGGGGTAATACAGTTTCTTTTGTTCATTCTTTAATTGGTAAAAGCTCCTCAAGTTTCTTAAGGCCTTTTTTGCCTGATGTAGCAACAACAACAAATTTATTTTTCTCTCATCTAATGGCAGTGAATCTCATAAGCATGTCTTGGTAGCAGAGCTTGCTGTTTTATAGGGTGGTTGCTTTAATTGCAGATGGCTTTATTTGTACCTGTGGCAAACTGTAACTTAGAACCGCTGGAAGAAGGATGAAGATGGGAGGGAATACTTCTGAATGTGGCATGTATGTATGCTTTAGGATGTTCATATTGAAGATTTGATGGGCATATTAGTGGCATACAGACTTGTACTGACCTGAGCCCTTTGTGATTGTGTTCTTCTCTAAGAGTTGTGTCTCTCAGAGGTAAGAATACTCCCTGAGGTGTGGAGCAGGTTCTTGGCATGGACTTGGTTAGTTTAGTAAAACTGTGCTTTTATCTCCTGGAATAGGGAAGAGACTGGACCTGTACAAAGTCCTACACTGCCAGACTAGTTTGTCTGGGCTTCACTTGTGGAATGGATAAGAGCATATTCCTATCCTGGAAAATGTTTGTGGTGTGCATGTAAGTGTACTATATACATCTCAGTGTAAGAGCTGATGATATATATATGCTTTTTTAGACAGTAAAAATATTTTGCTGATTGTACTTGCAAGGATAATTATTCTCATGAGAGCAGAATTCTTAAACCAAGAGCGCTATTTTCTGAAGTTGTAGGTTAGTGGAACTAAATACTGCTCTTCAATCTGCAGAAAATATGGCCTGTTTTAACTGCTTTGTCTAAGTGGCTTTGGGGTAGAGTTTTTGTGATGCTCAGACTTTGGTTAAAAAGTTTCTCATTCATATTTACATATCTTGTTATCCATTAATGAACTTTTTCTCATATATTTTTCTTTGGTATAAAGTCCTCTAATGGAAAAAAAGGCAGTTGAGCACTTTAAGCAGTACCTTGGTCTGTATGCCACCAAAAAAATAAAACAAAATCCATTTCATTTGGAATTATGTGAAGGAAAAAGATGACCTTATTGAAAGCCATCTGAAAGTAACTTCTGGGTGGCATGAGTTGCATGAGGGGCAATATTGCTGAAGAGAGGTGCTGTCATAGGTGTTGGAGGCAATACAGAAAAAGCATAGAGAATTGGCATAAGAATTATTTGTGTCCATTTAGGCAATACATTTTCATTTAATATCCATCTGTTGATTAAGAATGAGGAGACACCTTCCATCTTGGGTGAGGAGAGAGTTCTTAAAATAGGTTCTTGCCCTAGGCTTTTGTTAAAGTGAAATAACAAAACAGAAGTACCTTTGATGATGGACTTGGGTAAATTATTAGGGGGTGGGGCGGGGAAATTAATTTTTGTGGTTGCATAGAAAGTAGCCTCTTTAATTTGTTCAGTCAGCTTTTCAATACTGCAAATTGTTTTGCTTGTAAAGTGCGTATGTGTTGTAAATGTCATGACTAATTAGTTTCAGAGGGTGCTTCTGATTGCTTTGAGATGCAAAGTATTTAGATAGTTACGTTTTACTTTTTTTTAGCTATGCTTTTGAAGAGCTGACAGACCCAGAAAGTGAAATTGGCCATAGAACAGGTAAACAGCAAATTCCCTCATAGTATCTTATGATGTGATTTCCTAAAGATTAGCTTCTGGATCTAGCTGTGATTATGTCTATTGGCAGATTTACTCTTAACTAATTTAGGTATACAGTGGTCACCAAATATTTAATGGTCAGTTAGTGATTTACTTTAAAATAGCAACCTAGTAGTGAAAGTTGATACACACTCTACTTGAACTTTTACTGAACATAACATCTTTTACTTAGATCTGCTATAGAGGGTTTCATGATTTGTCATAAAGAAATAGTAACTCATCTGGAAAGCTGTACAGAAGACTTTGGGAGAGGAGGAGCTAGAGTTGGGTCTTCTGTGAGTTTTCTGATGGCCGAGTTGTGCAGTATAAGGAAATACTGACTTTTCTCAGCATTTTTGGATACTTTGACAGCAGTAGCCGTAACACCACCTGATGAAATGAAAACAGCATACAGTTCTAAGCCTTCTGTACATGGACAAGCAATGAGATGCTTAGCATTTTGTAGAATGACATAGGTGAGATGAAGGATTTTATTTTTCTCAATATTTTTTTCCCATTTACTCATTTTCCCTTCTTGAAAAAATTGAATATACTCCTTACTCACTGTCTGAGAAATGTTTTCCCAATGATGCTTTCTTTATTAATAAACTTTTATTATAATGACAATAATAACCTTCTTAATAAAGAGCTGGGCTAGAAAAGTATGAAAATGTCATTTTTATAGGACTTTTTTAACCCATAATAACTTATGTTCTTACTCAAAAGTGAGATTTCTGTGAAGAATGCATAACAAAAGTTTTATTTGAAAATGTCAACAATGAAGAATATTTCCTGCAATTATATATGCCACTTGGATATGAAAATGCTCCTTTAAACATTAATAAAACTTCTTTAATAAGTCATTGTAATAGCATCCCCATTGTCACACACCACTTCTAAAACATACTGAAAGTTATCTTATTCATTGCTTGTTCTATAGTGGTAGTGAGGTCCCAGCCAACATGAAGGGCCCCTTTGTGGCCGCAGTGTATGGACAAATAGTAAGAGAATGCTGAAAGGCTGCAATCTAAACAGGCAGGGCAGACAAAGAGCATATTATCCTAATTTTAGAGATGGGATACTGAGGCACAGAAAAATCTAATCAGGGTCATGCAAGAATGTTGTTTGGGAGCCAGGAATTAAGCCAGCTCCCCTTCAGTCCAGTTGTCCTGCCTTTAGCCAGAGTCGCTCTTCTGCAGCAGATAATACAGCTTCGCAGGCTGGCCTCTGAGTGCCAGTTGTGTCTTGCTGAGTGTTTATGAAGAAAACACCAGTTGGAGCATTAAAGTCTGTTTTGTGGCAGTCTTCACAGAAGAAGCAGGAGTGAAGCGTTTTTTCAGTCAGGAGATTTTTCTCCTGAGGACTGTTTTACTGCACAGATAACAGATTTTTGTCAGTGTGCATTGACAAGAAAATGGAAGGAGAAAACCTGCAATACTTGTAGCATTTCATTACTAACGCTGCAAATGGTGGACTAACTAAAATAAAGTGTTACAAATTAATTGTATTTAAAAGATCTCCACATTCAGTAGAGCTGGCAGTCCTATGGCTGTATTCAACGTTTCCCTTAAAAAAAGAAAAAAAAATGTCCATAAAGATCAGAGAATCGGAGAAGTTCTTTTCCTTCCAAAATTTATTTTTCAGATCACTTAATATAAGATCATTGAAGCTATGGTTTTAGCAAATGGGGAAAAATACCGAGAAAACACTTTAATACTCACTGTGACCCACCTTAAGGATGTTCTGTAGTACAGCTGTACTGTTGTGTAGTTTACAGATGGGTTATTAACCTATTTTGATTTCAAGTATTTATTTTGACTTGCACAATGGAAAGCTTCGAGTCTTAGCACTAAGTCCATGTAGAAACTGCTGGTTTGAAATCAGTTAATAGCATACCTACATCATTAGTAAATACTTAATGATTATAGTGAACCCTTAGGATTATTGTACTGTGATACAGAAGACAAATTGACAATAATTCATGCTATCTTCTCACCTTTTCAGTCAGCCACAATCAGAAGCTACGTTTATGGTGAATGAATAACTAAATATGTTTCTCTGGTTAGTCTGGCTGTTCCTCAGCTATTTCAGTAAACTCACAAGAGCTCGTTTGTGTCTCTTAGGTAGTCAGTTGGTAGTCGTTGACTAAAATTGAACATTAAAAGATTTTTGCAAGATTGCTTTGGAGTAGAGAAAGCCCTTCATTTTCTCCAGAACGAAAATTCTTGCGTTTTTATTTCTTTTAAAAAGTCTTAATTGGTGTTTTGTAAGGAGAAAGTATCTTATGGACATGGAACAGGTTCTTGGAGTAGCTGTTGCTGGTGGTCCCACTGCAGTAGTGCATGCCACTCTCATATGTGAGACCAAGTCTGAGTCAGGTTCTTCCAGCCAGCTTGGAAACCTGAAGTCTTCCCTATAGAAAGTCAGAAGGGGATGATAAGTTGCAGATCTCCCCAGCAAGATTGTACTTGGTGAGCATCTTATATTCCTACTAAGCTGAAGTTAAACGTGCCCATTCTCAAGCTTTTTTTCTTTCCCTTTTGTTTCAACTGCTGCAATCTGATCACCATCATCTGCACTAATCATCGTGTGGATGTAGCACCGAATGGGAACAAACCAAGTGCTGACCAAGAAGCTCAGAAAGAAAGAAGAGATCAATATCATAACAAAAGGAACGGGGAAGCTTTGTAACAACCCAGATGTGAAGAGAAGCAGCAGACTGCTATACAGGGTGCAAGTGTTAGCAGTGTTCTTCCAACTAAATCTGCCTTCAGAGAGCAAGATTTAGGCAGATCAAGGTTCACTGGTAGCAGTCTGTAACCTGCATTAGTAGAGGCTCGGTGATAAACCACAATACCTTGTATAGAGACAGCTTCCTGCAAGAACAGTTGTTCTTTGCTACCATAAAGTAGGTATATTTTCCCATCTGTCAAGCAGAGCTGTCTCCTTCAAATTCTACAGTTTTTGCTTTGAAGGACCTGAAAAGCCTTTTTTCCACTCCATCAAACACCATTTGCCTTGTTGGCTGGATTGATGCCAGTCTTGGCAGTCTTGGAAATCATCTATATTTGGATGGATGCCAAGTACAGCTGTAGAGGTGGAAAGATGGTCTTCATCATAGATAAAAGGGAAGAAGTCTCCTTCCTCATTGGCATTCTTAGCCAAACTCTTGGTGCCAGACTATCCAAAAGTTAGATCTATGGTAGGAGTATTTGAATGGCCCATCTTTCCAGCAAGAGATTGCCTGATTGTCACCAATACTGCATTTTCACCTTTGGCTCTAGACAGACTAATATAATTGGATTTTCAGGACTGTTCATGACTTGTAGAAACCCATTAATGTCTCAGGCTCCAGCAAGGGTTGTTCATTCCACTAATGAAGGACAGCAATACCAAGCTATTGCCTTGCAGTAGTCATCAGCTGTTATAATGTCAAAGGTGAAAGCTGAGAAGGGGTCCCAGGTGCCCTCTGCATAGCCTGAGTTCTGTAGCTTAGGAATATATGAAGTCCTGAAAAAAAAAATTAGGAAGACCCCATATATTTCAACCAGCACTTGATGTCTCTGGATAATCACTTTACTACTTCTGCAGGACCGGTATGTTCATGTTGTTTCCTTACCTCTTTAATTTGTTTGTCTAGGCATCAGAAAGCTGGTTACATCTATGGCAGAAAATCAAAAGCTGAAGCTCTGTCTTCCTGTGAGTTATTGTACTTAACTCACAGATCTGATACCTCTTCCTGTGTCAAGGTGTGCTCTCCTAGCAGAGAAGCTGGCAGAGTCCACCTGCTGTAGGAATCTCTGGGAAAGTATGTATGTGGTGCAGTCCTCTGACTGTTGCTAAAGGTCAGACATCTAATTCAGGAGAGCCGTACATCAATCTGAGCTGAAATTTAGTCCCATCATCCATGAAGGATACTACTTGTGCTGACAAGTCTCATTTGCAGTGAGACTTCTCTTGATACATGTTCAAGGAAGAAAGAATTGTTTTGTTGCTATATAGCGGTTCATGGAGACTCTCTAGTCAAGGTGCATGACATTCTCTTTGAATTATGAGGGAAATTAAGATGATTTCCAGCCATACCTTTCCTTATGCCTGCCTCTGGGAAGTGGAGAAATCAGAACTCTAATTCAGAGACTGATAATCCCTCTGCACACTCTCTATCCTTTGTATGCACACCTGTGTGCAGCCACGCTCACTCTCCGAGGTTTTTGATAGTGATATATGTGAGCATCTAAGAGAAATCCACTGTTTCTGCAGGGTAAGAAAGTCTCCTGATCAGGACTTCTTTGACATGCTTTTCATACTCATGAGTCTGGGGACGGTTGCACTCTATGTTCCTCAAATGGAATGTCACCTCTGCTGCTGGGTGCAGAGTGTGTAGTCTGGAGCCTTATAAATAATGTATCTTTTAATGTTTTCTTGCCCTCCGTAATTTAAGTTTTGCTGTCATTTAATAATACTATTGCTGTCCGGAAGATGTCCAGACATAAGCAAGATGAAATTTGTAGCTGGAGGTGATATCTTTAATTAGACTAACTGTAGCTGGTAGGGAAAATAGAGACACATTGGGGGCACACATCTCCTTAAAGCCCAAAAACCAAACCTAACTATTTACCTGTTGGACTAATTGAAGGTACTCTCTACATTTACATGACTCTTCTAGCTTACTTTTAAACACAAAAGCCTATTTCTTCATTGTATTTTGCTCACATTGATTTTTGAGACAAGTTATTTAAATGATGTGTGGAAGGTTTGGGGTGTTTTTTTTTTTCCTTTCTGTCTTTGGACCTTAATATGCTTAACTGGTATCTATTTTACTGCATAACAGGATTTTTTTTCTGGGTATTGACTTTATAAAATTATAGAATAGTAGACTCTGTAAGCCGTTGCTCTAGTTAATGTATATGTAAAATGGAAGGCAGCTCAAAATCCAGGTTCATGAGTAGGATGCTCCTTGAGATAATTTCCCTGGAGTGTAATCTGATAATTAAAGAGAAATGTAAGAACAGTTATAATTTTGTAGGCAATAGTTTGATGTTACTAGAGTTGTTCTAATTGCCTCCCGTTTATATGTTATGATTACACTTATCTAGTTAAAACTAAATATTGTGTAATTGAATGATGTCCATTTCAATTACAAGCATGGGGTTTATTGCCTGTCACCTTGCTAAACTGTATTTTGTCTTGACTTTCAGCCTTCTTCCACCCTCCAAATTCTTCCATATGGACTTGTAAGAGAAAGGGTGGTGCAGAGCATGGCCAAGGCAGTGAACAATCTGTCACTGCTCTAGCTGGTCCTTTCCAGGACCATCCCCTGTCATTCCAGCTCTGGGCTGTAGTGGCCAAACAGAAATATTCACTAAATTTTATTAATATATTATAGCAGCTTTAAGTGTTTGCTCTGTAGTTTAAACTCTTATGATAAAAAATTTTAAAGAAAATGTTAACTAAAACTCTCACAACCATCCAAACGGACCTCAGTGGTATATGACCCTCTCTTAATGTTCACTGGTTTCTTAGTAGCGTTACCTACACCCTTCACATCAGAAATGTGGAGGCTCTTTAACTGTAGGACAGGCAGGAAAGCCAGTGTGTTTGGGAACTGGAAAGGTAAAAGTTAATCTGTCTGGTTACATCACACAAAATAATTGAAAAGTTAAATGGTGAAGCGGGAACCTGGTTTTAAGGGTTAGTTCAGTGATCTGAAGTGTTAGAAATGTAAAGAATTCTGTAGCAGGTGATTATATGCTTCTGTATGTCTTTATACAATACAAATTAATAAACTGGTTGACTGCTATCTTTTAGCTGAGAGACAAGTAGCTTTAATTTTACAAAGCTTATTTTGGAGCCAAGTATCTTCCTTTAATATTGCACAGATACCTGTGTGACAGATTTCAGCATGAGCTAGAGAAGCACTGCTACTTCACAGAGGTTTTAACTGGTCTTGGTCCTCTTGCTCTCCAATTCTGGGCTCAACATTTCCTTCCCCTCAGTTACACTAGCAATAGTGTTCATCAGGATCTGCTGTGGCATGGAATTAAACAGCCAGAAAACCTTTTCCTGTTTTGTTTTGTCTTGCCTCTTTCTCCTGGCTCAGAGTTGTCTTGGATTTGACACCTTGTGTAATCAGTTAATTGATGGTACAACCACAAGGGAGGAGCAGGAATATGAAGCTTGGAGTCGAAAAGGGCCGTACCAGTGCCTAACTTTGATCAGCTTAAGTTCCTGTGGAACTGCAGCCTGACTAACTATTGAAACAGAAAATTGCAAAACAATCTTCATTTTGAGTATCGCTTAGTGCTACAGAAAGATTGTTACAGAAAACTTTAAATACCTCTGGAAACACAAAAGAGTAGCTGAGCAGTTTGTTAGTTATTACTGGTTACATGCACTTCAGTAGGTGTTGGAGTCTGTACTTCCTCCGAGTTGTGTATGGAGAGTGAAATAAAGGCTGAATAAGCAGATGAGCTGTCTTCTGCCTGCTCCAGGAGGTAGGGGACCGTGTGCCTCCATACAAGCAAGTTTTAAGAAGTAGACTTTTCAAGGAAGAAGAGCTTACACTAGCTACTGTCTCATCCTCTAAATACCTTAAAATGCGAAAAGCTGAGATTTCTTGGTGCCCCAGGTATGCAGCATACTTTCTACGCCTGTGAGTTTGGGGGTTTCTCTTCCAATATTCTTGTGATGCATTAATCTGGTAGCCCAGGCAATTCTGATTCTGCGTTGCCAAATTGTTTTAGACTAGGATGGCAAATAGCTTGCATAAACTTCATAGAAGTCTTCAGACTTTTAGACAAAAAAGCTTTGTCACACTTTTCCCATGTTTGTTTCTCTGTTCCTTTTTTGTATGTAGTGTGTTATGCAAAATAGCAGTGTCAGTTATGTCTATCTTACTTTATAATCCCTTCCAAACAGATTATTCTTAGAAAAGATTCGCAGATAGTCTTAATCCACAATATTTGTTTAGATTGATAATTCCTAATTATGAACTTTTTGTGTTTTCTTTAGTTATGGGTCTTTGGTAATGGAAGGCAACACCTCCATCTTCAATATAGTTTCAAATGCCTAGATAAGGTGGTGTAGTACAAAATTTTTCCAAGTCACTGGAGGTGGTATTTCCTGTATACACTATAATTAATGAAAACTTCCCAACATTCTTTATGATTGCCAGTATCCTCACGATTGCTCTGACCTGGAAGGCAGCATACCATTTAGAGTTACTGGTCTGGTTTAAAGGTTTCATCACCTTGACTCTTTACCACACTGACTCTTGTTAAGTCTATTTGCTATTTTTTCTCTGCAGTTTTTTTTTTCTTCATCACTGTTGTATTTCATTTATTGTTGTTGAAAAGTCCAGTATTTCCATTTTCTTCTTATTAATCACTTGATTACAGTTCTTTGTATTAACATCCAAAAGACATCAGTAAGGACTGGGACAATTGTGTTTGGCCCTGTATTAGTTCTGTCCTGAATATTTTAATTTTACTTTTTTCTCAATTTAATGGTTATTTCAGCCATGACCTGCATTTTTCCATCAGAAAAATTATGAACTTGAGCATTGCTTTGTGGTTCTGACCCTGAAGTTAGCCATGATTTGAGCAGGGGCTTGAAGTAAATGACATTCAGTGATCTCTTTCAGCTTAAATTATTCTATGATTAATTGCAACTGTGACTCTGGCATTTTCAGGGGTAAAATGCAATTTATAGTGGCAACTTTGAGGGTTTTGTGTAAAAAAGGAAAAATAAAGGAAAACTGTACTTGGAGGAGAATAAAGCTGATGTTTAATGGGAAGAGTGTGACATTTATTTCTAAGATAAGACTATCCTGTCGATGCAAACGGGTTTAACTGCTGTCTGAGTAATACCCCAGAGATGTCTTTTTATTGTTTCAGTTTCAAGTTTCAATTCACCATTCAAATTACTCAGTTTTTTTAATAATCTCAAATGTAAAAGTAACCTAATGCACTGAAAGATTTTGTACATTCCTCCATTTTTGAATGACAAATGAATTTGTCACTTTTGTGGAATAAGAGGAGAATATTGAGCACATTTCTAGACACAGAATTTAAAAGTCTATCTCCAGGAGCTGAAGAAACCACATGAATTTTGTTTTGTCCATTGCCATTTTTGCCATTGCCCTTTTTTTTAGCTTTTCTTTTGTTAGTTTTAAACCCGTGTGTCTTGAATAGTCTTTCTCCCTCCTCCCTCCCCTTCTCTCTCTTTACACATAAACACCACAACTGTTTTGAAAAACAGACTTTGTGTGTATATGTAGTGGAGTAACAGATATATAAAAGAATGTTAAAGTGTGCATAATTTCTAGCAGAAGATCATCATTAAAAATTTAATTTCCCACACAATATTGTGAGGTCTTACTGTTTGACAACCTTAATTCTGCAGTGGAAGAACGGTTTAGATTATTTCTAGCTTGTGTTTTATTATACAGTTGGATGTAAATGATTATGAATTATATAATAATAGAGAAGGAACTCCATATAAGTCATCTGGCTTTGATTGTTTCTAAAAATAATTCCTTTGTGCTTGTTATTAGAGAAGATAAAAAGTCGTATCTGACACCTGCATTTTTGTGTTTGTGCTACAATCTGCAGAAGCAACATTATTTTTTTTGTTTGTTTCTACGTTATTTGTGGATTTAATGCACGTTTTACCGAGCTGTTGTCTTACAAAGCTGTGTCATATGGCTACAGCTGTCTTTGTTATTTGCAAATGTTAGCGATATAAAAACTATAAGCAGAGGTTATATTTATTTTCCAAGCACCATAACAAAGTATACACAAAGTAATATTTGGTTTAAGATTTTAATCTAGCTAAGTCATATTTCCTGCAGTCAGTGTTCACTGTCTCTGATTTCCACCTATCTTGCATATTTTTCATGTGATATGGAACGCTCTTGCATCCTGTTAGTCAACTCATTTTGAAGCCCGTCTTTTGTTGTGTACAGTATCAACATACATGACCTGCCAAAAGATTGCATTTTGAGGGGACCATGATTCAGTACTACAAGGAGTGGGATATGTGTAGATAGCACTTCCACAAAGCATGTGTGTGCTGGAAAATAAGTTACCTCCTCTTCCTTGCCATCACAAGTCTACTTTGAATCTACTGAAAGCAATGAGGTAACTGATGGGGGCCACGAACTTATTTTTCTTACCAGAAAGGCTGGGCAGCTGTTTCTGTCTTGGACTTGTAGCTATCTGTATTTGCATGTAGGGAAGAGGTAGGTCAGAGGCTCTGGGAGAGGTCACCCCACCACTCTGGGGCGGGTCATGCAGACCTTGGTCACTTTGTTTCCCTTTTGTTGGGGACCCAAGATTTGGTAGAAAATAAATGCTCTTCATAGTCACTCTTATGTCCCTCCCTATTCTCTTTGTGCTTTGATAATTATTTCAGTGCTATTTGGTAGTCGCTCACCTTATTCACTGATTATCTGCTGTCTTCTTCAATGATCTTACCTTTTGAAGAAATCTTTCCTGAGCTAACTTTGGAGAGTGCCATTTGCTTCTCCAAAATTAACCTTTCCTGAGAACTTATCGTCATGGCTTCCAACTAAGCATGTAGGGAGGGGTGTTTGTTGCCTTTAGAAGATAAATTTTTGTTTGGAGAGGTTGTTGTCTTTTTTTCTGTATGTACAAGGTCTAAATTGTCAAATGACTATAATCAGATCGAAGAATGATACCAGTGTCCAGAATAACCCTTCAGTTCTAGTCGCTTTGAGTAGGATGTGGTAGCATTGAATAATTCTTATTGAAAACAAGAAAATATGTATTAAAAGATAATATAATTATTTATATCCTCTGCTCGCTTTCTCATTTCAAACTTTCCTTGCTTTCTTCATTGTAAATTCTCTGATCTGGATTGCATTTGTAATCTTACTATGCCTAGTAAAGTGTGTCCCCCGTTGGAATTTCTGGTGAGACAATATTAACACTTTGTAAGGTTTTAATTAGGGAATGATTTATATATATTGTGTGTGTGTTCCCATTTCTGTTTTCCAACCTGTGGTCTTGTGTCCTAGAGATTCTTGGATTAATTTAAGTGGATTTTCGACAGGTAGCCAATATCTTCAGTTCATATCAGAAGACACATTTACAGTAGGCACTTGCACCTCCACTGGGCTATTTCTAGGCATCTGCAAAATGAAAGAAACTTCCAGAGCACTGCTTCAGGATTTCACTTCCTCCGCATCTGTGCGTCACGTTACTCACAGCAGCATTTTGGTGTGTTGTCCTACATGTCTGTGCAGTTTCTTTGCATATCAACTTCTGCCACCTCAGTATCATAAACACTCAAATGGTGCTACTCACCTCTTCAGTGCAGTGCTGTTTGCGAGGGTTCTGCAGCAAGCTCACAGGTACCAGGTCTGTCCCTTCACTGCCCTGTCTCCTTGGCAGTGCCCGGTGAAAACGTAGATGATTTTGTGATCCTGTGAGCTAACCCAGTTTCTTATTCCACCTATGTCCTTGGATAGATTTCTTCCATATTAATACTTCCATGTTTTCAGAAGTTACTCCTTGCAGCCAGATTTCATAAAAACTCAGACCCAGCCAGACTTCGTGTTCCTCAGAGTTGGGCATATTTTAAAGGCTAGTACACAGAGCTGTGAAGGTTAAATGGACTTAAGGAATTTAAAATGGGGAAAAGTTGTAACTTTTGTGTTTGTAAAGGGCAAAATCTCTATGTTTTCGTAAGAAGATTGTCACAGGGCCATTCAAACAACAGGAAAAAATGTTTTAAGTTGTTGACATGTCTTAACCATTTTTGAAATATTTCATAACTGTAATTAAATGCATGTTTTTGAGATGAGACTTATGTGAAATTATGCCCAGGAGAAATACTCCTTTCTGTGAAGTTGACATTGCTGTTAGTGGAAATCTGTAGATTCTGATTGAAAATATCCTTGGCTAACAATTGCCAATGTAAAGTGGTTTTTAAGCTCATTGACTTGTCGCTCTAAAACAAGAACTAAAATAAACAGGCCAGACATAGTACCTGTTTAGGGTTTTCTTTGCTCGCTTTACCAGGAGGGAGGATTTAATTTTCTCTAACTGTGCAGTTTTGGCTTCATCACTAACACTAACTACACCAAGAAATTACTGAAGGAGTTTATACTTCACCACTGCTCTTCTTACAAATCTAAGTTGAATGTGTTGATTGCATTCATCTGGCTGTAATGCATTTAAAGGCTTGGTCAGTCCAAGACTGGAACTGCTATGGGTTCATGATTAGTTAACCTTTCAACTGGATTTCATAGCCTGGTATAAGCAGTAACATAGAGGTTTTCGGTTTTCGGGGGATAGAGGAATGATCTACATCATATCAGACTAAGGTTGCAAGTCGGTGATGCTGGTTTGTGCCCAAGAACACTTGCACGAGCCTGTTTGGAGCTACTGCCTGAATTACTGTGAGAGGGGTGCTCCGTTCCTCTGTGGGGTTTTCAGGGTCCGAAGACACTTTGCACTTCAGCAACCCCAGCACTGCCATCGTGAGCAGTGATGTTAATTACATGGCAGTATGGACCAGAGCAGAGTTACTTGTAGGTCTAGGGCCAAACTGTTTGCTTTAAGAACTAATGAAGTAAGGTACCTGCTTGAGTTACTTTTTGAAAGAAGTCACTGTTTTTAAAGAAAAAATAGAACTTATATTTACTGGAAATGTAGGATTTAGTTGTTGATGTTTATCAGTCACTGCTGCTGTTGTGCATGTTTGTCTTCACTGAGGGTCTTCTCATTTTCCCTGCTGTTTAAAAGGCACCAGGTTGATACTTCAGCCTGAGTCAGAAGCCACATCTGCAAGTTCTGTAATAGATTTCAGATGCTGCTGAATAACCCTGGAATGCTATTTTACGACATCTTTAAGTAAAGATGTCACAACCCTGTTCTGTGAGGCAGGGTGATCTGTGCAGCCGGGACTCAGCTTGGGGTCAGTAACTCGGCAACACCTTCATTAACAGCGTTGAATGCGGTGACACGGCCACAGCAAAGTGCACAGAGGTGGCTGGAGTTTCTGGCCTCTGAGCTGTGGTGGATGAGTATGGGTGCTTGTTCTTAGGTTACAGCAATGCAGAGTGAAACAAGTTCCCTCACTTGTAATGTTAGAGCTCTGTGGCCTTCGGTAGTAATTTAAGCCCATTTTACTCTGTGTTTGTAATGGCTTAAGAATGCATGTATTGCATTATGTGTTTCAGCTGAGAGGGATAAGTGCCTGTCATTGTCTGACTGTACCCATCTTTTGACTTCATTAAATTCCTCATGCCGTCACTCAGAATTACCTCATTAACCAATTTTGTCTCTTCCCAGAGGTTTTATTGGGGAAACAAGCAGTGGAGTGTTTGAACTAGGAGGGGCACTCACACAGAAATTTCATGTCATGACGTCTGGTCAAAAAGGGATGACATTCCTGGCTGTATTTAAGCTGTAGGATCCTTGACCTTAGTTGCTATAAGTTATAGCAATAAGTTATAGCTTTTAAGCAGGAGACTTTTCTCTAGCAATCTATTGTCAAGCTTGGAATATTCTAACTTGGAGCGTAACCTGTGTACCATGTTTTCTAAAAGGATCTTTAGACAAATTTTAAAGATCATATTATTTTACTGTTTCAACAGCTGACAAGTACAGAAATACTTATTCCATTTCTTGGCAGTGAGTGTTAAGACAAAGGTGTTGCTGCCTGTATTCTGACTCAGACTGAGGAATGAGACTGCAGCATTAGTGTAGGACCTTGAAACCCAGAAGAAGAAAAAATCTCTGTAATATAGTAAGAAGCTCTTAAGGAGCAATGTATAAACTTGTTTTGTATAAATTAATATAACAGTAGAGGCCCTACAGTATTTTCAACTTTTTTTTCTTATTATATATTTAAAGCATAATTTCTAATTCTTGTATATATTTTTAACTTTCCCACAGATATGCACTTATTTGGCCATTATCCAGCTCATGATGATTTCTATCTTGTAGTGTGCAATATCTGCAATCAGGTAGTCAAGCCACAGGTTTTCCAGTCACACTGCGGTAAGTGAATGTTTTCTTTCCTGAATTACAGTGCCAAGCTGGCGTATGGTTCTCTTAAGAATCATTGCGTGCGGTCATGACAGAGGCATTGCAGAGACACTTTTCTGGTTATCTTGTGTTTTTTCTGCAGAAAATATCAGCGATGCTCTCAAATAAGCATCTTTCCTATAAAGGAAGTTAAATTAGTTTTTGTAGAAGGTGGGCTTTTCAAGTTGAACTTGTTACGCTAAATTAATCTATTACAACGAATAAATCCTGTTAGTTAGATACTAGCTAGGCTAAAACTGCTTTAACATTGGATTGTCTTTATCAAAGCTGCAAAGCGAGGGCTGTGATGCTGATCTACACTAACTAGAAGTTGGATGTTATGGATTGTTTTCTGGTGGTATTTTTGCATAGGCGTATATATAATTTATTTTTATATGTATCATAGGGTTTAATTTTTTACATAATTGACATGTCAAGTCACATTTAAGATTCTTTTGAAAAATGAAACTGCAGAAATGTGCAGATACTTCTCAATTAGTGTGATAACAACAAGATGAAAATTTTTATGTTGATTATTTGTAAGCGGAACTACTTTAGTTAGAAATTTTTGCTATTGATTAACAAGCTACTTTCAAATATTCCTGAAAAACTTTAGCCTGAGGTCTGGTTTATTTATTACTTATCCAGTGGTTTATTTGTTATTTGTCCAGTGGGTTGTTTCTGTGGTGCTTGTTTTGGGTTTGGTTTTCGATTGTTTTGGGGTTTTTTTTAAGGATTGCAGAATGTGGCTGGAATGGCTAGCTTTTCAGGAGGTTTAATCAAATTCCGTTTAATCAAATTAATGTGAACGTGATTGCATAATAATGAAAGGCAGCTAGTACTGAGGATGGAATCAATTAAATACATTAAGAGGAAAAAAAAAAAAAGCTCCAGCACAATTTTCCTTGCCTACATACAACAAACTTCACAAATCCTGTGCCCCTTTCAGGCTTCTTGACAGCAAAGGAACTTAGTAAGGGGAAAATGTAAGTGAGATGAACAGAAGGTTTCAAAGTTTATTTACTTTTAAAGAGATATTGCCAAAATATTACCTTGGGTTTGTATGGATGGAATGCCAACAACCAACCAGGAGCAATTGCATTTGTCCTGAAAGGCAGTTGTATGGCTCACTTTTGGTCTCAATTGAAATAACTATGAAAAAATGGTGATAGTGGAATATAGCTTTTATATCCAGTGAGTAAGCAAAGATCTGAAAGTATAGTGAGAAAAGGACTTAATAATTTAATGGTGGGGGCAGGTGTTAGTTCCAGTGTTTTAACAAGCCATCCTGCTATTTTTTTCAACATTTGTTTCTTGCCCTTAGTCATATGTGGTTTCTTCCTGCCCAGCTTCGGGCATCTTGTGGTTCTTTTAGCTTCTCTGTGTCTGATCATAGGTAAAGTGGGTGCCATAAACATTGCACTGGTGCGTTAATGAAAGATCCACTGGAGAACAGAAGAGCCCATGTAACACTTTGCTGTAGCCGCCTGTCTTTGTGCTGTTTCCTGAACATCACCTTCTGGTTTGGGGAGCAGTATGAAAGTTTGTCTTGTTTTCATATAGGAGGCTTATAGAATGATATTTCTTCTAGATGAGAGTAAAGTAATCCATGTTAGAAGGAACTGTTTGAGCTCTTTGGAAGTAATGAGTTACTGTCAGCCTTAGAGTGTTGCCTGTAAGCTTCAAAGATCCTGTGAGTCACTGCCCTTAGTTCTTTTTCTCTTTTCTCCATTGCTCCATTATTTATACAATTCTTTTTACTTTGCCTTCATTATAGCAATTCTGTTACACTGAACAATTGAGCATTAAATTCTGAATTGCTTGATTTAAGAGCCTAAGGTCAATAAAGACTTTAAAAAAATAGTGTACTGTATTAAAGAAATGAAGAACAGTGAAAATAATTGATCAAAGGTGTTACCTCTTGAAGATTGTTCATAATCTAGTCAGACTTCTTTCAGGAAATGTGTACTGGGATATTGCTGAAAGGCCTGTGGAAGAGCTTTAAATTTGTAGATAAAATATTTTGTTTTAAAGAAGAAATAGTAACGGTGATGCACTAAAACCATATAAAAGAAGTTTTAGAAAAGAGAGGTCTTGAGAATTATTGTAGAATAATTTCTTTTCAAAAAATTAATCTGTTAAAAATACTACATGTCGTAGAAGTGACACACATCTATTAATGTATAGTTGAGCTACAAATGGATCTTATTAATTGATCTGTAGTGGCATTGTCTGGTGAAAAAATGATAAAAATCTTACATTAGAAAACAGATCAACTGAATAATCTCTCACTTGAAATATTACGATATCAGTAGTCTGTTGAGAAAGGTCTGGAGAAGGCTCGCATGGGACGGTGGTTCTGGCTGCGCTGGGCTCTTCTGTGAAGCAGGAATATTTAATTTTTAGTTTTATTTAGAGTTTTATCACCTGTTGGACACAATTTGGTGATCAGATTTTGTTTAATTAATAAGGCCATGCAGCAGTATACCTGTAAATTCAGTGATGCTGAACGCAAATGTCAACAGACTTTGAGTCTTTGAGTTTTAGACTACCATATTTACTATAAAATGCATTATTTTACATGTTTTGAATTGCAGCTTTGAAGTTGTAACAAAGACAATAGAATGAGAATGCATTAGAAGCCACTACTTTTATTTTGGCTCTTGAAGGCTGCGTCATGGGGAGTCTTTATTGCTACTGACAAGACTTGTAGGGATCTATCCCAGAATCTCCTACAAAGTGTGGTTTGTTACTAATATCGTTGGTAAGAACCAGTCTGTATTCTCTCAGTAAGGATTTAGGTCTGTGCCAGACACATGCTTTATGTTTTTAGGTTCCCTGCATTGTAACTTCAAGGTCTTGGCTTTGGAGCAGCACTGGAATGCTTAGTTTAGTAAACACTTTTGTAACACTTCTCTTGAGCTCTTGCTGGCATTTGCCTTTCCCCAGAGCGTAAGAAGACCCACTGTTTCATTTGTCTTTAATTTCAGACATGTGGCAGCCATCCTTGATGGCTCTGGGAAGTTGTGAAGATTATAGAGGCAGGTGTCGTTATTTAGCTTTTAAGGGTTTGATTCCTGAAATATCAAGCAGAAAAAATCTGGTTGTGGTTCAGTCTTTTTTGATGGGGGGTGATGCACGATACCACCTTAGACCAGTAGAAATCAGGAAGGTAAAATAAGAGATCTGGCTAATTAGAGGACTGGCTTGCTGAACTTGAGAGTCTTTATAATAAACACAAGGTAAAGCTCAGTGTCACACAGTAGTAGATCTGTTCCAGCCTCAGAGAGGCTAGTCAGAAATTCTGAATTATTTTTAAGAGCAGTTTCATGTCCTTGTTTCTGTGGGATAAACATTTATATCCATTTGTGAGGATTAAACCATTCATGTACATATGGCGTAAGCCCAACTGAAAGAGATTTGCTGTTATAGGCTGCTGGATAAACCATATAAATCAAACAATTTCTTCGGGTCGTTCAGTATTATTGTGCATTTAGAAAATAGTATATAATAATGTCATCAACAGTAGGGTTGAAATAGTGTTTTTTGCTTCTGAATCTAGTTCTTTTGAGTAACTTGTTGCGGTCGTGCAATATCTTAGATTATTTTTTTTAATGTGTGAACATGTAGTTGCATTTATTTCTCCATAAAGTAGCTTGAAATGATAAGTCAGTCTAGTTACTCTGCTTGTAGCATTCCCCACTTACCATGTGGGGAGTCTTAGTTTTGCGACACTGTTCTCAAATGCTAACCTCAATGGAGATACAGGGCACTTCTTGAGACACGACAAATGTAGTGGTTTATTATCTCTAAAGCACCATAACATTCTTGCTGTTTGGGTGTTTTTCTCCAATATATCTGTTTTCTAGGAGATTTTTAGGGTGGCAGATGAGCTCTGTCCGAATGATGTCTGTTAACTCCAATTCTGTGACAGTCTGTCTGTTCCTTGTTAAGATAGGACCCGCACCATTTCCCAGGAGATGTTTCTGTTTTCTTTTGGCCCTGGAGAGAGTAAAGCTTCATATTCTTATACTGCATTGTCCTTTACTAGGCTAAAGAGGATCAGATACCATTCTGCTTGGCTGGTTGTTGTTTGGGGTTTTTTTATTTAAAGTATTCCATACAATAACAGGCTTGTTAATTTTGGGTTTTTCCTGTTGAAATGAAAATCTCTCCTGAAAGGTAGCTCTGACACAGTGAAGAGCAAGCCGTGTACATATAGAGAGCTTGTCACAACATATTGATTTTTTCTTTTAGTATGAGAGAATAAATTAATGACAATAAAGTGTTAAAAGTAAAGCTGGGGGGAAGAAGTGAATTAGCCAAGCTAAATAATGAGGCTTGGTTAAACAGTAACTGCAATATAACCATCAAAGAAAGTTTCCAAATATACTCTGTAATGGTTTTCAAAACTGTGGAGAGTATCTTAATGAACTCTGAATAGTTAAGATCTCTATTTGATGAAGTCGTAGCATACGGAGGAGAACAATTTTGCTTTGTCAAGGAGAAATGACCATGAAGATCTCTTCTTTTGCTAATTTCTTTATTGGAGGCTCGTTGCTATCTATCCTGCCCATCTCTAAGGTTATTCTAACAGGCTTCTAATTAAGAAGTAGAAATTCTTATTCCTTAAAAAAGAAAAGTCTACCCTTGATTTTCTGATTTATAAATCCTTGGGTTGACATCCTCATGTCCTCATGAAAGTTGGAAAAGGATGTTTCCTTTTTATCCTTCTGTATGGCTGTATAAGCATCATCTAGAAGAAAAACAAATTAGAAAGTAATGGAGCACTGAAGAGTATAAAAAAAAGTTATTTTCCCTTCCATATCATAATTACTTTCCTAAGAGAGGTTATATATTTGGAATTACTCAGACTAGCTGTTTTACATTGTACTAGTTGTGTGTTATAATGTGATGAACCACGATTAACGCCAAGAAGGCTGAGCTTGCAGTAGGAATCAGAATGATTTGCTTTCTTAACACGAGCTGGAACATTACTAGCTGGCATCTTTTCTGCATAAGGATTTTGATATGAGTATCACTGTCAAATTTGATGGGTTATTCTCAGGGTTTATATTACTTTCAGTTATTCAGTGCTTTTTTAAAAATTAAGTACAGCTGTTTGGGATTTTGTAATTGTTAATATTTTTTCCACTGCATTTGACCTTTTATCAGGGATGTGTTCTTGTGCCTTTCAAGGATATTGGCATTTTGAGTGACTCTCCTTCTGTTACTGTGATTTTCTTTTTTCACAGCCTTCTCAAAACCTGCTATATGATATCATTATTGATTGAACAACTTTTCTGTTTGTCACATGGTTAGGTTTCACTGCATAAAAGAATTAAAATAATGAAAATTACTCTCATCCCTCCTGCTTTTTGTTAAATATGGAAACAGTAGCAACCAGACTGTCAAGAATCCCCGTTTTCTTTTTCTGTTGGGGAGATGAGAGGGGGACAGAATTGAATGTTCTGCGTATACCTTATTTGTATGTTTTTACTCGTGCAATTGCCTTGGATACACTGCTTTTCTCTGTAACTTTAATTTCCATTACTTTAAATTGTAGCTGAAAGCATACAAAAAAAATTCCTTTAGCTTTACAATCTTTCTATCAGAAATCCTGTTCTAGAGCCCAAAGTACAGCCAGTGGCATAAACCTCTGTTTCTTGTCTTGGACAAAAACCTAAGCTATGGTTGCTTCAGTGATACCTGCAGGTTACGTGGGTCTGTTGTGTCTGTGAAACTGCAGCCACAAGCCATCTTTTTTGCATTCCCATAAACTTTACTAGTACCTCACTGCATGGACAATCCAAGTAGAGTGAGTATTGCCATTGAAGAGGCAAAACTAAACCAGCATTCCTTTGAATTCATGTTTTTCCCTATGTATTCTTGGTGTGCTGTATTTTTAGACCGTCAGCAATTCTTGAGACTCTGAATAGGTAAAGAAATGCAAAATCTGTGTTTGTTTACTCCTTGGAGAGACCAGCTCTATATCCTAACTGCTGATAGACTCTGGCCAGATTCAGCAAAGCACTTAGATGCATAAAATAGAATCAGTTGACATTTTGATACTCGATTCAAATGAAGCAATAAATAAAAATCCCAGGACTGCAAACAGCTTTTTTTGTATGTGCCCTGGGAAGAGCTCTATGAAAGATATATTGACAAGACAAACAAACAAAAATCCCATGTTCTCTGCAATTACTTGTCCAGAAAGCAAGAGATTTGGATTTAATAGCCTTGCCACTTAGGAGCTGTTCTCTTAATTTCCATGTCCTGGGAGAGGAGAATGTCCTAATCACCAGGCACACTATAACTCAGGCTGAAACAAGACCAGAGGATGCTTTTTGCACTGGAGATGTATCAAAGTAAACCTGAATGTCTAGAGTAACACCCAGATTCAAGGAATGGACCATGATAGGGACTGAAAAATGTGCAGCTGATGCTCAGAGTAACGGCAAATGTATCATGTCTTCACCTTGCAGGTTGCTGAGATCTGCTGAAGGCTGGAAGGAGTTTGTTGTGTTTCCTGTTCTTAGTCTAGTGTGTGAGTTGGGAGCAGAGATGTGTTCAGACCTGCTGATCTGCTTGCTTAGTAACAAGTAGCACAATATTTCATAGGGTTGGCTTTTTTTGTATTTTCTATTAGTATCCCACTGCTTAAACTGCTTTCTTCTTTGTTGTTACTAATTCATCATCAGTGACACAGCCTAAACCAGAGAAGTTCAGATATAGAAATAGATATGATATATGGAGAGTTACAAGGTCAATGAGTGGTGTAAGTAGGAAGCCAACAACTTCCCATAGATAACTTCTGCACTTCAAAAATTCACCCTAGGTTGATGTGTCAATAACTGAAAATTTCTACATGGAAAAGATTATTTGAACGAGAAAGCATGAATGCTTTGGTAGTGTTGAATTTCAAAGGATTGTGCATTGGGGAGCAGTGAGGGTTCAAGAGAAGAAAACGTTGAGCATTGAATAGCGTGCTACATGTATGCAGTTGCTATTAAGCATAGTAACCTCCCCCTCCCTGCCCCCTTACCTATTTCTGGACATGTGTATGAAATTGGGAAGGTGAAATTGGAGGTGAAACATCAATTAATTGCCTTTTCCCTAAATTTTTCTTTTAAGTTTTGCCTTTACAGTGCCTTGACTGTGCCGTAATTTTACAGTGCGGATCTTAAATCGACATAGGAAGGAGATTGAAAGGGTATTAATGATGCTGGGCTCTTCAGTGCACTGAAAGTGTATTGTTCTAGTTTACACATAATTCCTGTCATTATAAATGAGCTTATCTCTTTTGCATAGTGTATTAATTCATAGTATTTGGTTAGTGAACCCTTTCGTATTTTCTTTTTTTTGCTTCATATAAATTGTGGCAAACGATGCAGTACGTACTCAAACTGAGTGGTGTTGTCATGGCATTGATGAGAGATACATATCACTTGTAATTTCTTTCAGTCAGGATTTTAATAGAGATGTAGTTTTAAATAGTAACCAATAAGGATTTCTTTTAAGGAGTGTCCATTAATAGAACTCAGCTGTTGAAAGTTGACTGTAGCATTAGGCTTAAGTTTAATCTCCTGCATACTATAATTTACAGGCCTCCATTTAGTGCATCATTCTTCCAGCTGCCTCACTGGTGGAGGGATGGGGGTTGTGATAGTGGGGGAGAAGGGGAAAGTATAGTGAAAATTTTCCATCATAACATGTGAAAATCAATGATTTAAAAATAAAAAAAAGACCTCATGGTTCTATTCTTAGGTGAAGTCCAAAACAGAATTAAGAGCTTTTGGGATTCACTGTTTGGAACTGTTTTGGTGGGTAAGGGATAAGCAAGAGCAAATCCTCATTATATCAAATTGCAATGCACTGTAAAGAAAGCAAATTAGAAGTGGAATCTGAGTTTGCCAAAGGCCCAAATAAGAAGTCCTTGTTTCTTTACCGCATTCAAAGCTATAGAAGTGTTAAGATAGTCTCTTCTCTCTATTACCTCTGTTGATTCTGCATGTGGTCAGGCAGAGATGTGGGGTGGGTTTTGAGGGTGGGGTGTGGGGGTTTTTGGTAGTACAGTGTTTCACTCTGCATGTGTTACAGAAGGTAATTAACGTTTGGGTTAGTCACAACTAAACATTGTGCATTCCATTTCAAGTCTGTAGAAGTCTTGTTCGCATATAGCCCTGCCCATCGACCACAACTTTTAGCAGTTGTCTAAACATTTTGGGTTTAGTTAATTTTCTGTAGCAATTCCTTGCAAAGCTTATTACAAATTTAGGAACTTCTTACTCTCCTGTGCTGAGATTTTTACTATAAGCTGGCTCACAAAGTTGATTCTTGTCCATTGACTATTGGCTTTTCCCAAGGGAAGCAGCAGCAATTTTTGGGTAGTGTCTTCTCTAGCAGCTGAACATCTCCTGTGCCATGAGTTGTGGTTGCTGAGTCTGCATGTGAGGTGGCAGGTGGGGCTGGAGGGTGCAGCTCATCCTGTGTATTCAGGGCTCCCTTCAGAGCTGGAGAACCGGGCCCAGGAGGAGGTTGGATGACCCCAGAATATAGTTCTGGCCCTCACAGCCTTGTTATGTACCATGGTGAGTGGAAAGAAAACCAGAACAGCAGTTTGTTACTTTCCAGAAGTACTACTTCTGATAATCTGAAGAATTACTTTCCAAGACTGTTGCTAACATCTAAGACCACTTGGGGTGCAGTGGGGAAGACAAATTCCCTTGACATGCAGGAGGATGACAGGATAGTTATATGTCCCTTTTCAAAGAGGTGCAATATGGAGAATAATTGAAATAAATACTAAGCTGTAGTTCAAGAGCTTTATGGGTTTTTTTCAAGTTGGAAGTAGATACATTAAATGCTTTTCATTAAGAAATAATTTTTTAATTTGGTATTTAAAAAACTCTTTATTTTTTAGTAGAGGGAAGTCTCAGCTGTCGTAAACCAGCCAGTACAAAGCTTGCAAATTTATTTTAGATACTTTTTCCACTATTTTCAGTAATAATATTTATCCCAGATTTTGTATATGTTCTTGATTTTTAAAATATTTCTTGTTTATTTTAATATAGTTTTTTTTCCTCTAGTATGCAAGCGTATTTGTCACAGTTCAATGTTGAAAATCTAGTGAGTTCTGCTTATTTCACTGTAATAATATTACAGAACCTCTTGGTACCTGACTAGTGCCAAGTCTATTCAAAACATTTTATTTGCATGCATAAAATACTGCACTTAAAATTCTCTTTGTTTCAAGTACAGCTGAAGCTCCATGTGTTTCTCATTTCACAATCCTGTACTGATTCATATAATTATGTTAATAGCTGATTGCTATTCTATTTGACTGGTGATATTAATGTAATAATTGTCATATTAAAATCTAAAATATTGAATTAGGCCTTGTTCTAAAATATATTTTAGTATTACAGATAGGTTAGACACACTGTAGGCTTCTGTTTTCAAAATAAATTTTTTTGCATTCATCTAGATAAATTAATGAAATTATATTCTGCAAGGCATAATGAAAGAACTGTTTAAAATATGTTAGACAAATGATAACGGCCAATTTGTTCACCTCACTATGTGTATATTTTGATTTTGATTCAATTTCAAATGCTTGATTTAGCTTCCTGTACCAAAACCTACCTAATGTTAAGATGCCTAAATCAAATTTAGGAAACTTGCCTCTTTAGCTATTTATGCTTGAGAGACTAGTGATGCTGTCAACCAGGAACAATTTTTTTTGACCAGTTTTCTGGTTTTCCCCCCTCTTTTTTGGGCAGAAACTTCTTGTTTCTGTGAAGTAATCTTTTATCATGCCTAGCATCTGCTCTGCAACTAGGGAAGTATAACTAATACCATACATACATAAAATATCAAGCATTGCATATGAGAAATTTGTTTAAGGCAAGCTCAAATGTACCATTATTTGATACACCTGCTTTCAATTTATTCCCTGTGTTGTATAAGGTATTATTTTCATGATTGTCTCATCAATGTTGTGTTTTGCTAATTGTGTAACTAGAGAATTTTAAAATACTGCTTTAAATCTAGTTTTAGGTTTGAAATTGGTGATTGTAAAATTGTTTAATTGTTTGTTAGGAGAAAGACTGGCAGGGAGGAGTCTCATTTTTTGTGCCACTTTTACCTCAAAGCATTGAAGGAGGAATATGTCTGTGCAAGCTGAAACACAGACCCGTAGCTGGCCAACAATACTGAAAAAGTCTACCCTGATTATAGGTGTTCCAGATCGATTCAGTGTGTGTTTGGTGGTGATCAGGTTGCATCAGCTGTGGACACCAGCGCATCCTTGTGTGTAGTTTAAGCTTTCTCAAACTTGCAGGAGTATTGTGGATGCCCACATGAGTCTGAAGACAAGAGTTTCTCATTCTGTAACTCTAGGTAGATGAAAACTTAGATACCAGTAAAAATAACGCTTTTGAATTTGGCTAGGATAACAAAGAATTAGTCCGCTGTTTAAATACATATTTTTGTCACTCTAATGCCAGATGCATTTAGTGGGAATGATGAAATGAGCAGCAAAGCTTTTCAACATTTTTGCATGGGCAGGAAAGGCACTGTCAGGACCAGAGAGTGAAGGCTATGGAGAAGAGCACAGTGCAGAACTGAATGTTTAATAAGATGAGTGTAGATGTGGTGCAGCAAAAAATTGAACCTTGAAAAGAGAAGTCTGGTGTTTGTCATTGTCCTGCTAAACAATGTTATTGATCTAGTGGGGTTTTTTTAGCTTAATGGAAATTTGAGAGCTATGGGGTCCTATGCAAAGGATTATCAAAACCTAGCTATACACTGTGTGTGGAAATTCCTCTTTTTTTTGTTTGTTTTTGAACCAGAAACAAACAATCATTTCCTCTCCGCTTTCATAATAAATGTGCATCATAACCCTCCTCTGTCATCACTCATCCAGTTTGACAAGTCTAAATCTGTCTAATTGTCATTCTTGTAGAGACTCTCCATGTCTTTGCTATGTGTTTTTGTATCTTGCCCAACTCTTCTAAGCAGTTTTTGAAAGGAGGGAAGTAGTGGTATGAGGTGCTATATTCCTTGCCTAACATTTGGGTTGCCTTTGTGACCACTACAGATCATTAAAATTCATAGAACTGTTCCCAAGACCAGTGTCTGCTTACTGTGTAATAATAATTCCAAGACCATCACTGTCAATATAAAGTTAAGATTGTTTTCTTCCTCCATGCCTGTTACTTTACATTTCTCTACATTGCATTTCATTTACTATTTTGCCACACCATTCAGTAACATTAGGTCTTTCTGCAATCTGTTCAGTTTTGTCTTTAGTACTCTGAGTAATTATAGACCAACGATCTTGTTCTCTCACTAACCACCTTCTTTGGATTATTTCTGAATATGTTGAATAGTTCAGGCCCTAATGCATACCCTTGCTGCATGCCACTGACAAAATTCTTTGAGAACCATTTTTACCCTCTTTTGCTTGCCCTGTAAGTAGTTTCTTAGCCTTTGGATGAGGATTGGAACCCTCCTTCCTGTCTCACAGCAGTCCTTTCTGTTAAGAAACATGAATGCATGGCCTTGTTTCACTAAGTAGACTGTGTCTATTGGGTTTCCCTTGTCCACATGTCCCTTTACACCTTCCAGGACATTTGTGACTCATAACAGGCTTTCACAAAACTACACTGACTTTTTACCCAATGTATCATGTTTATCCATATGTACATTAACTTGGTTCCTTCTTACAGCTCCTATCCCTCTGGCTTGAATACAGACTTGCTACTCTCTCTTTCTTTGCACTCTCCCAGGTGTTGATGTTGCCTTCTGATCTTCAGGTAAAAGGTGGTTTTCAGTGAGAGGCTTTGCTGCCTTGTTAATAGCTCAATAACTGCATCCATGGTTTCTGGGGAGCTCTTGAATGAATACAAGTGGTCTGGCTCTGTCCCTGCTTCAGTTGGTGATGGGACCTCTTAAGTCCCTTGAACCTTCTCGATCATGAAGGTCATTTTTGTTAGGACTAGAAAATAAGCAAAGTTTTATTTATGCCTATGTGT
The DNA here is from genome assembly GCA_013401335.1 of Brachypteracias leptosomus. Taxonomy (NCBI): domain Eukaryota; kingdom Metazoa; phylum Chordata; class Aves; order Coraciiformes; family Brachypteraciidae; genus Brachypteracias; species Brachypteracias leptosomus. Next base: position 34,010 of record VYZX01023419.1, on the reverse strand, counting down.
CTATGTGTGCATGTGCCTTTCTGTATGCATGCATACATGTTGGCTGATCAATCCATTGCACCCCAAGTGCAATTGTAGCCTTAATTCTAGAATAACTACTAGGGGGTGGTTTATTGCTACTTCTGGGCTAGATGTGTTTGAAAAAAATGGGGTTTTTTTTCTGTATCTTGCTGGAGAAGAAAACACATTTTTTTCACGTCCAAGAAATGGCTTGAGTAGCTAATTGGAACAGTTAATGTGCATTGTGGGACATCCTGTTTACCGTTTTCTTCCCCAATCTGAGGGGAGTTGAATCAAGAGCACCTTAAGTAGGCTACCTGGTGTTGATGGGTGTTTGTAATCATGCACATGGACTATGTTCTCCTTTTCCATAAAGAAATCATAATGGGAATCAGGATATCTCATCTGCCAGGGAGTGGTGGAACAACTCTGCTCATGGGGGTTTGTCTGCTTCTCCAATTGCATGTTATATATGGAAAAGGAATGGAAGGGATTGGAAGAGACTCAGAATTACCTGCAGGCTGAGGGACTGGATGCTTCTGCTACTGGAAGGCGCATAACTTCAAGTCCACACTGACCTTCTCTACTATTGATGTGTGTATTTTGCATAAAATAATGAAATAGCTGTTGAACAGAATAGAGAGTTAATCCATAAGTTTGACAAGTAAGATACTCACTTGGGATTCAGTTTGTGGCTGACATAAATTCAGGAGGGAAGGAAAGCAAATCCCCTCAACACACTTTACAATACTTCATGTTCTTGAAGTCAGATTCCCCCCTCTGCAGAGAAGATTTGGGTTCAGAATGATTACAGAAAGGTGAGTGCTTTAATTAGGGAAGTAGTTATCTAACTGGGGTTACCTTTCTCTTATTTAGAGACTTCACTCTTAAATGGCTTCTTAATAAAAAAATACTGAGAAGTATTTAGTATTTTATCAGTCAGATATTTAAAAACAAATCCACTCTGAACCTAACCGAAGTAGCTGGTTGTAAAAGAGAAATAAAGCCAGTCAGAGAACTGTCAGAGAATCATAAATTGATATAGTGGGGGGAAAGAGCCATGATAGTATCAGCTTGTGTGTTTGTTGGATCAGTGATAACTACTGATGTGTCCTGAATGTAAAACAATTTTGAGACCTGTCAGGATGCTCGGGCAGCAATTACCAGCAGTGGGTTGGTTGACAAAGCCTGCATTCCCTTACGCTTCGTCTGTCCCCTCGCTGCTCGTATCTGGTTGGGCTGGTGACTGCAGAGAGCTCTGGGCTGTCTGTGCGCAGAATTAGATATTCCCTAACAAATGGTGTGATAATACTCCAGGTGTCCTGTAACATTTGCCCTAACGAGGTCAGGGGGGTTTTCTTGCAAAGAGGTAAAGAGGAAAAAACCCAAAACCAAACAGCCATCCAGACCGAAATTCAGATCCAATGCTTTATACTTTTCCCCCAAGAGCAGGAGAACATGGACGAGGATGCTACACACAACCCCAGTACCACAGTTTGCATTTCCCAGCTTTGAGTCCCAGGAGTCATGAAAACTTCATCTAGTGTCTTTTGGTCAGACTTGGGAAGAACTGGGGTATTTTGGGGTTTCTTCTCTTCCATGGCCCAGATCCCTATTGCTGTTAGCCTTATCTGACAGACTAGGAATAAATCGGATCAAAACTAGCCTGTCTTTGCCTTGGGAAAGGGGCAAGATGAAAGATCAACATCAATGCTGCAGTGAGGAACACTCTTAGCAGGGTTTGGGGTTTTTTTCAAGGGCAATTGGAGGAGAGGCACGTCAGGATATTTTCATATCCAATCCATGTTATGTTCCGAGCTTTCACTCTAGTTTATTTTTGTGAACTAGAGAAACAAACCCACAAATACTGAGCTGCCATGTCTCACAGACATAAGTAGCTTTGAGATCACTGTGATACCTATTCAGTCATTCCTGGTTTTGGAATTCTTGGAAACAGACAGTTGAAAAGATTTTATCTTACAGGTGGCATGGGTCAAATGAAGATCCTGCCTGTGCGTGCTCTGAGGATGTTCCTCTTCAGCACGTTGTGCCAGTTTATCCACGTGCTTTCCTGCCTTCCCCTCATGATTGTCTCTCAGCCCTCACAGCGAGCAGTTGTAGGGAGGCAGAAAGAGAGCAAAGCTCCATTGCTGCTTCTGCCCTAATTGGAGGATGCCCAGTCATCTTGAACCTGTGAGTGGCCTGTTTGCTCTTTGTGTGATGAAATACAAAATACAAAGGCAGATTTTGGAATTGCAGGCAGGAGAAGGTGAAGTGCCTTTCTCCCTCGCGTTCCTGAGATCTGTGTCAGTGAAACCTGGCAAAGCTGGCTTCAGTCTCTTCTGTTTTGCTTTCATCTGCAGAGAGGGATTCAAGTTACTCAGTAGTCCCTGTGCTGGGACAGTTTTATTTCCAGTTGCTTATCATGTGATGCAGTTATATGAAGGAATTACAAAGTTGTTGCCAGCATTAGCACCAGAAGCACTGTTTTAAGCAGACAGTTTGGGTTTGGTTTTGTTTCTTAACTCACAGGTATGCATGTGACAATTCTAGCTAGATAGTATCACTGAGATGAAACAAAGTTCAAATAAATGATAAATAGAGCTTCCAGGGTCATAGTTTCAGGGAGAGCTAAAGAAACAAATGTACTCCACTGAGCACTTAAAAATTCAGATGGCTTAATGCAAGTCTCTGTTTTAACCATTAGTTATTCATTGAGTTTTTGCTCCATAGTTCCATTTTATGAAGCAGAAAGATTGTCAGTTTTTAAACTGTTTTCACTTAGTGTCATTGTAGTAGAATTGCCTTGTGTCTTGGTTTTGGTTTTTTTTAAGTTTGATGTTTAATGTAGGGTTGGATATTATTTTTTTTTATTTTATTTTTTCAAAACATACGTACAACACAAAAAATAAACCCCAATGTAATTATTTTCTTTAATGCTTAAGGAAAGTTAGAATGTCTGTTGGAAAGTTCTGTTTAATGGCAAGAGAATATACATACACCAGCTGACTCTCAGCAGTCAGAATTGTATAGTGTCAACCGTTAAGCAGGTAAAACAGGTGATGCTTTTATGTGTTTATGACTTAACAACACTGTCATCTCTGCTATTGTGGCATATCACACCTTTACTTTACAGCATACCCTTCTTTAGCTTTGGTAAATACAAACTGTATTCTGCTCAGATCTACCCAAGCAGGAATTTGAGGGGTCCACTATTACTTGCATTTTTTTGAAACCTCTTTTATGAGAAAATCTTCTTGAAAAAGTTTTACAGCCTTCTTAGTTTCAGTTAACATAATGATCTGAAAGTTGTGTGTAAGAGCCAGCTAAGTGAAGGTTTGACCTGGGCATTTTATGTCAGTGAAGGAAATGAAGTCATAAACCATGGGGTAACTCAGCTCTGTGAAGCGTACCTTTGGAGTTATGTTGGATGTCAAGGTAGCTTTTTCTTTATGGCCATCTTGTGTTTTTCTTGTAAATTTTAGAGCAGTCATTTTATGTGCTTATGTGGCCATACAGCATCTGCTTAAATTACATAAGTTAGCATTAATTTACAAAGTTACAAGCTATTTTGTCACAAGTAATCTTACTGGGCAGGCCCGACAGCAAAGGTCTGAAGGTGCTCACTCATATGCGTCTTCTGTCTCCTCCAGAACTGGATGTAACATCAATATGGTGTCTTTTTATACACATGTGTCTGTGAAGCTGGTAGAATTGATGTTTGTTTTGCTGCCAGTAGAAAACATAATAAGCACGGGACATTGTGACACAGGAAGGGGTTAGACCCTTGCTTCATTCAAAGAGGAAGCTGCTCGCTTCACAGGGTTTGTGTTGCAAATCATGCTGGGCTTTTAAAGGCTCTGTTTCACCCTGCCTGGCCCTGCTTTTTTTTGTTTGTTTTGTTTTAACTACAATTCACATAAGACGTTTACATGATGATACAACATTGTACTGACCTAAGATGGTTTTCCTGGTTAAGCTTTGCCATTATTATTTTTCTGATATGCTTCACTTTAAAGCTGGGCTTGAGCTGAACCACGCAGATCAGTCCCACTTGTTTTTTAAAATGTTCCATTTAATGGTTAGTTTGGGGGAGGTCAGTTTGCTCTTAAATAATTCAACCTTCCAAGTTGAAGGAAGGCCATGGATACAGTATGGACATAATACGTTATGCAAGTATAGCTGGCTGCTTTGAGATCCCCTTGATGGGCAAGATGTGTACTAGTCTTGTTTGGGACAATTGGTTTTGAGGCTCTGAGTCTGAAAAGTTTCTGCCCAGAACTTCCACATAAGTTTCCTAAGGTTTGATAAAGTTGAGTGGCCACAGTGACTGAGCTAGAGCCATTCCTTGCACACTCAGAGGATAAGGTGTGGTCAGTGTAATGTTAGCTGATCTACATTTTACACCCTTAGAGGCGGCGGTGGATGCATTGTGTCTGACTCAGATCACCCTAAAGATACTTCAGGAAATTTTGAAGCATTGTCTGGTTTTGTTGTTTAAAATATAAAGCATACCTATGTGCAAAAACTAAACTCTCTTTTTTTTTACTAAGAACAAGAAGTTTAACTAGATCATCTGGAAATATGTGTAAATACATTTCTGTACTGTGAACCTGTAGTAATTAGCAATCTGTTTAAATTAAAGAATGACGGCTGTGCTGATGGTTGTATAGGAAGCTGTGCTGTGGCCTGTGATATCTTTGGCTATTGATTTATCTATAAAATGAGAGAATGTTGAAATTGCAAAAATTTATTAAAAATTTATTAGAAAAAGTAAGATTTTTATCATGTGAGCTTTGTACATATTATCATGGGGTACAGAGATGGAGACATTGTCTTACCTGTCTTCAGATGAAGATGGTATAGACATCTATATGTGAGGTAGTCATTCAGTATTGGCTTTACCTAAGTGATAGCAAAGGGAAATTTCTTCTACTTCTTACACTGTCATTTAGCAGCTTATTTTAATTATATTAAAAAAAAATTACTACAGAAGGAGAGGCTGAGCAGATTATGTGTTCTCATGCTTTATGTTTTCCCCACAATGTACGAGCATCTGCTTCACCTTCAGGCAGTGCTTCTGAGGATGCGGTGCCTCCCCCGCTCTGGGGCCATGGCACCTCTGCCCAGTAGCCATCCTTGCCTTCCCTAGCACTGGGTGCATGGAAGTAACTTTAAAGCAGTTGCTCATGGTCCGTTTTTTAAAGATTATTTCATAATATGTCACTGCAGTAGTACCTTCTTGAGCATGGACCAAATCTCAGTCACGAAGCACAAGCGGTTTTATGTGGAATAAAAAGATACACTCTCAATAAATCACTACTTACTTTAATCTAGCTTCAAAATTGTTTGACTTTTGCCATTTAAACACAGCTTCCATTCACGTGTTCAGGAAGCTTTTGAAAGCATATGAATGGTAATTTTCCCAGTTTTTCTGGAACTTAACATAGTTAACTTCCAGCAGTGTCTGCAGCTGGCTGCCTAATAAAAATAACTTGCATTCCTAGAAACATTAGATTGTACTGATGGTGAAAATGACTAAACAGTTTTAAAATGTAACCCATGCTGTTACATTAAAATGTTTTGTCTTAGTTGATATTAGCCTAAAGTAAAAGATTAACTGCAGTGATGTTAAGTAGTGTTTTTGTTAATTTGGATTAACCGTTTGCAGAAAAATTCTCATGTTGTAGCAGTTGCTTTTAAAATTTGATTGCAGTCCATCTGTTCTTACATTATCAAAAGGCTTCCTGATGTTTGCTGCTTTCGTGATCTCTCTTTCCTTAATGTGTGGAATATTCTTACAATGTTGTAAGAAATGCAGTGACTACTTTGCTTGTGGTGCAAGTGAACATGTACATCTTTGTGCCCAGCAGTGGGACACTGTCTTTCATACTGCTTTTTCTTTTGATGAGCAACCTATATTTTATTTATTCCAGGCTGACTTACTGGTTTTACTATAGTGTAACTTTGGTTTAGTGTAGAACTTAGTTTTAATATAATGAGATGATTTTTGTTTGTTTGTTCTCAATTTAACTAAAAAAAAAAAAGTTTTTTAGTTAACTAATAGAGAAAATGAACAGTGCAACTGTTGTATTTCCAATTCATCTTTTATTTGAAAACTTTGGGCAGATCAAAAATGCAAAGTATTTTTATTTTAAAGACTAGTCTCTAAAGTATTTTCAGTGGCAGGATTATATATATATATTTTTAAAATGAAATACATTAGTCTCACAAGCAAGGTACTAATATTACAATAATGTTGAGTCCCAAGCCTAGCAAGAAGCACTCAGCGTAGAAGCGTTGTGACAAATTCCCTGTGCCTCTGCATTCCTTCTCTGATAGTCTTTTCTGAGATAGTAGAAGTCACTGTTAAGGTAGGTCTGCAGTGTCCAGTGGGCTCAGCAGCTCTAAGTTACTGTAATGTTCTGTTTTTGAAAATGAAGCAAGCTGTTTAGTGGTGATGTACAGTGAATGAAGAGTTTTATTCCTTTTGTATCCAGTTCTTTACAGACATCTGATTATGTTTCTCAAAATATTACTGTATAAAGAGTAGTTACTCATTCTTACCACATTTGTCATGTCCTTTCTGCTATATGAAGGCCATAACTGAAGACAGCTAGGCTACCTAGGACCAGCCAGCGTGGTACAAGTATTGAGCAATTGATGCTGGACTGTTAATGCTCATCATTGTTTCCCAGAATAATGGGACAGCAGCCAGTGATGTTTTGTGGGAACAAACTGTTGAGCCTCAATGGTAAGTTGATGGATTGGAAAATGAGAGGTTGAAGATTTAACTGTGAGAGCAGCCCCAGGTCACGAGGTGTAGCAGTGCCCTTTTCCAGCAAGGATTGGCTGAGTGACACCCGCAGTCCTTGTAAAATAAGCAAGAACCTGTTTCAACAGTAGCAAAACCTGCAGCAGCTTTAAGACTTTATCATCCCTCCACCATGTTTTCTCTGGTGACATTGGTGCCCTTTTTACAGCTCTGTTGGCTGTCACTGTGCCAGGTTGTCACTTGGGCATCTGATGGGCCCCCAAATGGATCTAACAGAACGCTGCTGCAGAGAGGGCAGCACCTACTCCTCTCTTCTCACCCTTCCTACCCAGACCTGGGATCCTCTCCCTTCCTTGCAGTGCTTCTGCTGCTCATCCTGCCCTGTAGTGACACTATTCAAGTTGCTATGGAATAACAGGAGAAAGCTATTAGCTTTGATTTATTCGTGGGTTTGCACTTTCCCCCCTCTCTGTGGTTAGTTTTCTGCTGGTTTAGCAAGCAGAGCTCGCCCATCAGGTGAACACCAGAGACAGTGCAAGGGTAAAGCAGGAGAAACATGTGGCTCGGAGTAGAGCTTAGAGGGAACAGCAGCAGCAAGTAATTACTAAATCAGCTCTGCCTATCTTATCTAAGCTGCAATCTTAAAAGCATATCTTTTGAAAAGGACACCTGACCTCCAAGATGAAAGACTTACTGTTTGAATTAATCTTAAAGGAGTATTTTTCTGGGCTATGCCTGTTGGGATTTGAGTATTTTTTGGTAGTTGATATCTACAGACTGTTGATATACCTAAGAATTGGTGGTGACATGCTGGTTTTTTCTCAAAAAAAGGCATGCTTATCTCTAACAGGAATTCACAGCCCTAAATGGGGTGGTGGTAGGGAGTATGTTTTAATATGTAGAGTAAGCCTGTTAATATTACCAAAAGCCTAGAAGGACAGCTTTGCGTACCCTGACTGAATAGGATTAAAGTAGAAGTTGTAAATCATAGAAAATGAGAATTAAATGGGGAGAAAATGGTGAGGGCTGCTGAACTGCATATCCAGAATATTGCTTTTTGTAGCACTGAATTCAGGAGGGAAGAAGAAACAGATAGAATACAAGTTTCTGCAAAAACTTTGTGAATTTTACTTATGGATTGCTTTTATTGTACATCATCTGAGCAAATGTATTTAATGAGACTGCACAGGTGTTACAGTTTTTTCAAAGGCTGGGGAGTAGGACAAAAGAAGCAAGGAAATTTTTATGCTTAAAACTCTTTAAAAATATTTTTGAACCTTGAAAGTAGAATTTTATGTGTGCCTTCTGTGCATGCAGAAGACGTTAAAATGTGGGTTTTGAGAGTACTTTTGTATATTCAGATAAATCCACGCTGGACTATTTTTCATAAGTCAATGTTGAGGTACATATCAGGAAGCAATTAAATACTGGTTTGACAGTTTCCATCAACTTCTCTGCAACCTGCAGTACGCATGTGCAGCACTGTCAAAACGTGCGTACCCACAGGATGTGAAAATTATGTGAATGTAATTTAAATCTAAATCACTGATTCTAATGAAAGATTAGGAGGCTAATTGAAATAAAACCTTTATTATTGGTTGAATTAAATCAGATATCAACTAGTACCTCGGATTGTGGAATCTCATGGCTAAGGAATTTAACATTGGGGTGCAGTGAAGACATGGGCAGCATTGCACACATCAGTCAACAAACTTGCTCTTGTTTGCTTTAAGTGGTTAAAGGACATCTTTGATTGAAGCCTTTTCCATGGAACACCTTAAGGAAGCAATATATGAATGAGGACAGAAATAATAAACTTTGGAAACCACTACAATGTACAGCAGCATGGCTCCTGTTAGAAATTCTATTTTTGCACGTTGTTTGTGCACTCATTAGCTCTTTATGTATCATTTAACATGCATATATTCTTTTAAAATATTCAAAAGCTTGCAGAGCCCTGGAGCAGTGGAAAAAGTTGTATGAGAGGAGTACTAAAGGATCAGTTGTCTCCATGAGCTTGCTTGAAGAATTGCAGGTTTGAGTGCTGGAGGAAGAATGTTGTTCATTCCTTCCTGGGTTAGTTTCATCAGTTGTCCTAGAAGCCCATAAACACGATGCTGCGCCTGTAGTGGTACTGCTGAACTTCATGGCACTGGTGAGATGCCCAAGTGTTTGATACCATCATTTATAAGCAATTGAGAACAAGGGCTGTTTTTTACGTGTTTGTACAGTATTAACTCTAGCTGCGCTTTGGAAAGACAGCGTGCACACTTCTTGGTACTTCAACTTGCTTAGATAATTTAGTTTTGAAGTTTTATAGCAAGAAAACTGTGTTCAACTCAAAATGGAAGCAGAATTTGCATCTTAATTTTGTTGTTACAACGTTTTCTTTTTAATAAGAGAAACTTATCTCTAAGGAACCCATAGGGATCATGACCAAGAAAGAGAAACCTTGTGCTAGGTATAAATAAGGACTTTCTGAGAAGATGACATTTTTCTAAGATAGTAGATGGTAAGTTGTCTTTTCTTATGCTGTTACAGTATTTGAAACTGTTTTTAAAGTGGTGCTTGTATTCATACTTACATCTAGATGGGCAACACCTTCTTAGCCTGGATGAAGAATTAAAAGGGAGAGGACTGTGTCTGTCATATGTCTCCATTTGGGAAGGATGGGGCAAACCTCATACAGGGACTGACAGCAGTCAAGTGAAAGGGACTGGAGCAGCTGTTTCTTGCTTGAAATATGGACAAATCTCAGATATGTGGATAAGACAAGCAGAGAAAAAACAATATCTCAGGGCATGGATATATCTCAGGGCTCCTAGGACTTCCAAAAAATAATAGTCTAATTTCTGGATTTAGGAGTGAACTGTGCAGGACTAATGCACTCCTCAGTTAAACCTTTGTTCATCACTTTTCATTTCCAAGAGGTTAAACAAGAAGCCAGAATGCCCTGGCCTTTCTGGAGGGAGTGCTGTGAAAATTCAGGACTGCTGAGGCATCAGTCCGATCTGTGGGTAGCATAAGCAGTAACTTGTTAGCTGGGGCTTTGTACTTTTTCTCAGTACAACAAAAGTTGTTTGATTTGTTTATGAAGGTCTGCGATGCTTTAAAAGTAGCAGGAGTGTTTCATACGCCACAAACACAGCTTCACAGGGCATGTTTCTGAAAAATGATCAGATGCTTGATCTGTTGGAGTTGTTGAGTCAGGATACTTGGAATTCAGAGAAATATGGGTCCCCTTTCCTGTTTTCTGCTAAATATGCTTTAGATAAGACACCTGTTGGTAGATTTTACCAACCATCTGTAGAAACAATCAGCTAGAGTTTGAGAGATTCTTCTGAAATAATCCCTACAGACTAAACCAGTACGATTTTGGCTTTCCCAAGGGCTCTGACTGGCACTTCCCTAACACCCCTCTTCCGTCTTTTGGTGCTGAAATATCTATGGCACTGAAACATAACAAACCTGATTTGAGGCTCAGAATGAGATTAATGTGCAATTACAGAAAAAACCAAAACACTTCATACAGCTGCTGCTCAAATACCTGTGCTGGTGTTTTGTTTCATCTCTCGGGTTAATTTTTTTGCCTGCAGTCTATTCTGTTCTTTTTGCTGGTACTGAACTGCTGAAGCTGTAGCCTTATTTCTAAGTGGGGAAAAAAAATCTGCATGTTGACCTACCTAGCAGTATGAGGAAACAAAATTAATTTTGGCACTATTTTAGGCCTGCACAGCTTTAGCAAGAAACATGTATACTCCCAGCAGATTGGACTCCCGTTTCTGCATTTTAAAATGTTAGTCTCCAGAACCCATTCCAGACTAGGCGATCTCCGTGTACTGGGTACTAAGAAGTGTTCCCAGGTTCAAGTAGCTTAAGTGTGTAAGCTGTCTGATAGTGCCAGTGTCCGTCAGGAAAGCACTTAATATTTAAATTTGTGGCCTTCTATTGAAAATTCCATGGGAATATTCTTGTGATGCACAGGACAAAAAAGTTGCTATAAAGTGCTGCTGGCATATCATTTTGTTTTGTTTTTTTAAATAGGGACAAACCCAGCTCCATCAGTCCAAAACTACAGAGATTAGATGTTTTCTTTTCAAGATACTCTTAAAAACACCCTGATATACTGACTTCATGCTGACATCAAGCAAGTTAATGTCTCTGTCCAGGCATTGGTAAATAGACAGTCTCAATGGTTTTATGTAGTACTACTATTACCAGAGCCACATACGTAGCCTGAAAAAGCAGGTTACAAAAGAATCACTCTTAGCTGCTCCTTATTTCTTAACCACTTAATTAAAGCCTGTGAGATGAGCAGAGAGCGATCCTTTGAAAAAAAAAAAAGTCCTTCTCCCCTTTCCCCCTCATATTGCCTACAATTAATTGTACTTCTAACTATTGGCTTGTTTTGTTCTCAGCCTTTTTACAGACTGTGTTTCTATAGCTAAAACTTCGGTACTAAGATGTATTAAGTTAGAAATGTTATTTACTGTGCAGTATTTTCTCTATATGATTGAGTGTAGGACTTGTCTGTCGTTAGCATGAACTGTCTCCATGAGTATCACATTGTGTAAAGAAAACCATTTATAGGAAGTTAATTTATAATGTTAATGTCTCTGGTCTTCATCTCAACTATAGAAGTTGTTTTATATTTAAATAAGCATCTTTATATTGTTGGTAAATTTCCCTCTTTAGACTGAAAATGAAAGCATTGGTTATCACTTCCTGAAACATTTGGTTCAGGGAATCTACTGATGGATCTCTTGAGATGCTGAATGTTAAGTTAGAGAAATCTGTCAATATCCTGATTGTATCTTAGACAAACGCTAACATTAGCTTTGTTTTTCAGAAGATGGATTTTTGTTTTCAGATAGAGAAAGCATCATCTTGAATTTAATTCTGCTGGGTTCTTTGCATGGATGTTATGGATCCCCCTCCCAAAACCCTCGTGTGTTGTTACTACATGGAAGCCAACCCTTCCTTAACATTACCCTGTGTATATTTTAAACGTTCAGAACCACGCAGTGACTTACTGGCCGTTCAAGACCCATGGTATGATCTTTATCACACACTCGAGGCAGCAATCACCACTCACTTTGCAGCAGCCTTTCAGTCCCGTGGATCCCTGGGATTATGTGTTACAGTGTGCTTTGACAGCTGCTCCACAGGCATCAACCTGAGACGTACAAATAAGCATTAGCAGTGTCTAACATCCTAGCCATAAAATGATGGAGGTACACAACACAACCCATAGTTTCTTTCAGCTAGTCAGTTGTAAACTTTTTACTTAACTATTTGTCTTATTTACATGTTTTAATCCTATGCCTATTACTTGTTTCTCTTCTGCTTATTTCTCCTTATGTATTTTATTTTGTTTCATTATTTCTTGGCTCCAGTGATTGCCTCTTCTGTGAGGTGTGTTTACCTGCAGCAAATTCTTTCCACACAGAAATTCCAGAAGCATTCAGGATTATTTTGCTTAGGTAGGCTCATGCCCCAATCATATAATCTGTTTTATTTTTTACTTCAATCCCCTCCTTCAATTGAAATTAAAAACCAAACAAACAATGCAACAGATTATGCACCTTTAATGATGCTAAATTTCTGGGCTCCATTTTGGGTCCAGTGGGTCAGGATGCCTTGAATCGAGTTCTGTCTTTCACCCTATTGAAACTGCTGTGGGAAGGACCCTCAGTACCCACTGAAGAGCTTATTTACTGTGACTAATCTTTGAGAGTGCTGGTTCTGTGTTTTCACACTCCCCGTCCGCTCACTCTTCTTCCAAGGCCTCAGGCAGAGGATTCTGTGATTAAGAAAGAAACTTGAATAAATTGGGGCCATTCCTGCTCCTGCCCTTCGGGGATCCCTGCAGAGTCGGGGAGGTTACACAGCCAGCAAACGCAGCACTCCAGACAACATTTTCCAGCTTAATTTCGCAGGAACTCTGCTCCACACATGTGTGCAAATACATATAACTTAATCCTAAACCACTTGTAAATACCTTGCAATGTAAGCTTGCGTTTGTCAGTGTGGTTCCTGTTAGACACAGCTGTGAGAAAAAATTTGCATTTAAACTGGGGTCCCATGCTGATCTCCTGTGAGTTGATGTATTTGGCTGGTGTTAGTGGACAAGCCAACAAGTACTCGGCTGCAAGAGGAGTTGTATATATGTGGGGAGACCAAGGGACTGCCCCTTTAAATATGGTTGCAGCAAATCACTTGTAATGGCATTGGGTGAGCACTGAACATCCTTGCATTCCCATTCTTGAGAGTTATGCCAAAGGAAGTATTTCTGGTTAACGGGGAACCCACCGTTTCCAGCAGCCATGGGCTGGGTGAGGGTTCGGCTGCGGGGTACGTTAACACACAGAGCTGTGCTTCAGCAGAGCCTGGCTTGTTGATGTAGCTCTTTATTCTGGGTGGTGACACCACAGCTCTGATATCTGCATACTTCTGAGTAGGGAGCACTTGTAAGAAGAAAAATATATGATTAAGAATTTCGTGTTTCTCCAGCAGCTGACTGCGTAACAGGATCTTAATTCTGGGTTCACTTGGACACCACTGTGTAAGAATTGAAGATAATCAGATCCTCAGAAGCTTAATTTTTAATGACTGGTTACTATGCATTATTCTGGGGAGTTTAGGAAGTGCTGGAGTCTGAGAGAGGTGGAGGGAGCACGGAACCTCACTGGAGGTGGCTGAAGCTGTGGTTCTGGCTCAGTGTCTGCTGGAAAAACTTGCTTTCTGTAAGCCTTCCTGGACTAAATTGGGACTAAATTAGGAGTTTTAGAACTTTTTAGGAAAAGAATCAAGTGATAAATGAAACAAGGTTTTCACGATGAGATTTGCGTTCACCGTGCTGATCCTGGACTTCTTCGCTNGGAAAAAAAAAAAAAAAAAAAAAAAAGAGAGTAAGATGACCGCTGCCCCCGAGCATACGTCAGTCATTGCGGCTCTTGTTTACGGGCGCTGCCGGCGGCAGGCGGCCCGGGAGGGGGAGCTCCCGGCCCTCCCAGGCCCGCGGCCTTCCCCACGGCCCACCCCCAGGCCCACCCCGCAGCCTCAGCCGGGGGGCTGCGGAGAATCCGAGGCGACCCTCTGAGCAGAGGGGGCGGGCGCTGCTGTGGGGTTTTGCAGCGTGGCCTGAATGTCAGGGTCGCTGAAGGCCCTGGGCAGGTTTGTTGCCCCCGAGGAGAGCGGCGTGAGGAACCCGCCGTAGGAGCCACGCGAGGTGTGGCCGGAGAGAAGCATCCCCGGTTTAGGCACCCGTGCGGTGCGGAGGCCGGTGGTGAGCGGCTCCCCGCCCTGCAGCCCCGCCGAGGGCCGAGGTGCCGGCAGAGCTCCCGTCCTGCCCCGGGACGCGCAGCCCTGGCCGGGGAGGCTGAGGCGGCAAAGCCTCCTGTGCACTGGAGAGCTTTTAAATATGGGCTAATGGTTGGTAATAATGGAAGTGAGCAAACCAAAAGTAGCTGTATGGGGAATGGAGAGAATAGTAGTTCATTACTTTTAGCATAGAAGGGCAAAATATATTTAATTAAGAGTATTTTAGACTCGAAACAGGAAGTGCCAATACTGAAACTTCCAAGCATAACCAGAACTTTGACCCTTGCTTATCTGTACTGTGATTATGTTTTTTTTTCCCCCATCTGTATCAGCATGCTGTTGTGCAAATATGATAGCTCATGTTGCTTGCAGTCTTGGAATCTAATATAGTCTGTGATTTTTATTTTTGTCTGCACAAATCTACACAAATTACTGCGAAGATTTTTAACTTGCGAGCAGACACAAAACTCAGTTTGCAGCCGCTTCAGAAAGGTTAAAGAAAAACAGAGGCAGGTAACTTGAAACTTAGGTAGACCCACATGCAAGGGTGTTGTTACAAGAGTGTATTTGTATGTTCTGTGCTTTGCTCTGAGACATATATTTCACGTGACAATGTGATTAAAAAAAAACAGTGCGAACTGTGTCTGATTACAGTGGTAATAAGTAGTGCTTTAGAAATACGTAATTGACTTTTTAAAAATTTGATTAATAAGATGACAGCAATACCAAAGCAGTTTAAACACAATGTGCCACTATAATGGGAAACTGCTGGCTCTTGAATTAGCAGCTGTCAACTTTTTTATGGACTCTTTTATATATATTCCATAGAGTTTTTAAATAAAGAACAAGGCAATTGCTGAGCTTTTGGAAGCTTTGATATGGTTCTAGATGTCTAAGTTTAAATTAAAAGGAAGTGAGTGCTTTGATGATACTGAATTATTCTTTAAATATATCTTGATTTCTCTCAGTGTGGAGTTCTTGGAAAGACAGGGATTACCTGCAAGCTTTAAGGGCTATATATTGTCAGGTTTAATGTCAGCATTACCGCTTTACCTCTGCTGTGCTGTGGTATGAATTACAGCTGAATTACTTGCTGTGTGCATGGGTCACAGCCTCCCTCTGTTTGTACTAATGAACTCGGAGAAAAATTAAAGTTCTGTATCTCCATTGCATTAGTTTTTACGTGGTTGTAACTGTGAAATCTAAGTGACACTAGAAAACTTTATTAGAGTTTTCAGGAGAAAAAACCAAACCCACTTGTTTACCTGAAACCAGGGTTACCCAAGGGAGGTGGTGTCTGTCTAAATCTGCGGAATGCTGTGGATGTTAAATGAGCTCTGATTTCTGTAAAGCCAGAAATGTCCTGAGGTACCTGACCAGTAATGCTTTATATTTAATTAAAATACAAAACCAGCATAGCATCATTTGTTTCAAACTCACTATGTAATGTAACAGATTTTGACAGGTAATTATAAAGAGGAAGACAGAAGTCATACTAAAGTAGTCCATATTGCTACAATATTTAAAACTTGCACAGTTNCTGGTAAATTGGCAAAAACTGTTGAAAAGAGAGAGGTCCCTGATAGAGGATGAATCAGGATGGCTTGTGAAAGCGGGGTCAGGAAGCCTGTTTCAATAGGCTGAATCTGGGGGCCAGCAAGGCCAGCTGTGTGCTGGTGGGGCCAGAGCCGCCTGTTGCAGGAAGCAGTTGCTGAAAGACTGGAGGTTGTGTCACACAGGGTGCCCAGCCTCTGCTCCCGCACTGTGATGCAGCTGTGTAGTGATACCAGATTGAAGCCAAAGGTGAGCCAGGAATGTTTTGAAAGGGAGGAAGAGCAGAAATAGAAATTGCATCTCTGTTTGATGTACGACTGCAGCCATAACAGGCGAGGCCTGATGCCAGCCTCCACGCTTTGCTCTGGGGCCTTCAGGCTGTAAAATTTCACTGTCCATTTGTAAGTGCCATCTCTGAAGTTCTCTGAAAGTGTTTCACAATCTGTTGCTAATCAGTTGTTTTGCATTTGTGGTCTTTCCTAGCTTGATGAGGCTCAGTGGAGGAGGAGGGGAGTGTTGACCTAATCTTGTTATAAGAGGTGAAAACTTTTAAACCTTCTGTTGATGTGAATAGTTGAATGTTTAAGAGTCTTTTGCTTCCATTTGTTTACAGTAATTGAGTCCTTTCCCTTCTAGTTCTTGTGCTGCTGTCCTCAGTCTATATTCCAACATAAATAACATATATGAGATCTGCAAATACTGGACAGCAAAAGATACATTTTCCTTTTTCATGTGCTCGATGTTACACCTTCCAAAATATGTTAGTCCCTAATACCAAGAGTAAACTTTATGTCCTAAGGTAAAACATGAAATAAATTCAATAAACTTCCTGTAACTTTCACTGCTACCACCTTTTAAGCAGTAGGCATTTAGGGATCTGAAATCTAAGGAGAAATAACTAAAACTGACAGAGTTCTCTGATAAGTAATATCTATCATAGTAAATTTTGGGTTTGAATTGTTGTTTTTCTTGAATTACTTGTTTTTCAGGCCATGAGCGACCTGTAAAGTCAAGACATTTGGGACTAGGGAGAAGGAAAGGAGAGGCAATAAAGTTGTAGATTTAGAACCTGCAGATGTCCTCAAGTGTTACAGTGATGTCCTGGTGGGATGAGTAATCCTCTTCTGCTACCTCATCTTGTGCTCTGTGACCCTCTGTTTCTTGCTGTCATTTGAAACTACTTGAGCAGTTCTCTGCTACACATTGTGCTCTTCAGTGTAAATAAACCTTTTCCTCTCAGTATTTAGGTAGAGTAGGCAAATCCCAGGGGTGAGAGCTCAGGCATGGTGAGTTTTGGTTTGCTTGTTAGGCATTGCTGGTTAAATCTGCTGTACTGTCCAGCTACCAATTGGCAGACTCAGCAAGAAACTTTGGAAAAGACTTGCTCTGTGATCCATTTGCCAAATACAGAGTTTAGTTGCTCCTCTGTAATCAAGCTGGAGTCAGCTGATTATAGCTGAGATTTTTCATGCCAGTATCCTGCTTGTTGTCCTTTCCCTGCCTCTTTGGTCAAGTGACTCCCATTGCTGGAAAAAAATAAACTGAATTTCAAACTCCTCCAATTTAGAAGTATCTCCTGTTGTCTCTAAACAGTAGGATTTCTTTCAACTATAGCAGCATCAATTTGATGAGGAGGGACAACTTCCAGGAGAGTCTAAAGAGCATAAAGTCTCCTTTGGAGTTTACAATCTCCTGACAGATGGAGAAAGGTTTCAGCCTTTCAGCATGAACACAGATAGTCTGATTCAGAGGAAGCAATTGGCAGGTAGGAAATATAATGTTGGATTTTTTTTCCATTTCCTTCCCTGTCTACCTTTTTATTTCACTGTCATTTACACTTTTGGCATTGTGGCCAGGAAAACAGCTTCAAGCTGGATTGGTGTTTTGCGGTGCTGTGTTTTTCTTAGTTAGGAAAGCACTTGTGTTTTAAGTTTTCCCTTATTTAGAGTATCTGGTTTAAATAACAGTAGATTGTGATCTCACAGCTCAGTCCCTCTGCACAGAGGCAGTCCCGGCTGTATTTGGGTTTCAGATTGTTTGCCATGCTGGCCCATGCCTGGCTCCTGCCTACTCACAAGTACCTTGTGCTTGTCTGCCCCGAGCTGCTGGGACTGGGCGGAGGCTGCAGCCCCGGCACAGGGCGGTGGGAGCACGCTGCCTGAGAGAATAAAACTTCTTGGGACCCAGAGCACAGGGGAGATGCTGCAAGGTGGTGGCTTCATCTGGAGTCTTTGCCATTTTCACCAGTACTCCTGCTTTTGGAAATGCCATACAGGCACAACCAAACTGTCAACTTTCGATGGAAAAAAAACCCTTCAGTCTTACGCTGAAAAAAACCTTGTTGCATAATTTCTCGACACATGCCGACCCTAGAAGTACAGGAACATCTGCACTGAGCTGCACCTTGGCTGGTGAGCCCTGCTGGAGCAGATTGGTTTCTGCATCTCTGGTACAGATAATCTGACCATGCATAACTGAGTGTTGATTCTATAAATAACCCACTTTGAAATCCTTGTCTTAAAATTGTTTTCTCCTCTTCCTGTTAGCTTCCAAGCTTCCTCCCCCTGTAATCGTTTCTTGACTGACCAAAGGCTACTCTCATCTCTTGACAAACAGATGTACTATTTGTGCTTCCCACCTGAAGTGACATGTAACACCAAACATGCATGAAGCCAGGTTCTAGCACTCTGAAAAGCAGCTAGGCCCTGGTAGGAAATAGTCATCCCAATGTGTGTTACCTATGCTCTCCTTGACTCGAGTGGTTTAAATCAAAATGACCAATACATGTCAAACGTTTGATACCTTGGAAAGATGTTTATTGCATGCTTGTTCTCAGAGACCTCCTGTTGCTTATCTCATAGTTAAAACTCTTCAGATAAAACTGATTCCTTCGTGTGGACTTCTAATGATCTTGGTTAGTTTGTGTTGTCCATGCAGAAGCTTGCAAGAATTGCTCTGCGTTGAAATATGCCTTGTTTACATGAGAATTCTTCACACACACCCCCCCAATGAGCTTATATAAGTAATTGTAGAAGGTAATTAAGAATGCCTCATGGGAAAAATACCCCATGTCTACAGCAGTTTATAGTCTGTATGTGCTTCTGAGAAGATGCATGGAAAGTTGGAACTACGTGCACTAGATGATGGGTTGTTCAAGGCATTGGAAGTGGTAGGAGGGAAAGCTGTGCTGTCACTGCTGTGCCACATTGTGGAGTTCATGCACCTTGGTAGGTAGTTGTAATGGAAACCACTTGTCTTTTCCCTGTGCTTTTCCAGCCACATTAATGCATGACAGAGGCAACGTGAGTGGACAAATAAACCTGGAATGCCTTAAATTCAGATCCACACTCTGATCGCTGTGTGGCCTTGGAAAATACCTTTCTTCACACAGCACATGAAACACTGACCATGCTTCAACAAATTTTGAAGTCTTGATTGTACAGTAGCTTGAAAAGCTGAGTAAAGGCCCATCTGAAAGAAATCTTTTTTATAGGCTGAACAGATATTTAAAATTGTAGGCACACATCCACGCTCTTTCCCATTCAGGGCAACTGTAGGAAAGCTGTTAGTACTGTGAACGAGTAAATAGTTTATCCAAAACAAGTAATTTGTAATACTGGAAGTTCGTTGCAGTGAAGAATGGTTAAGAGGTACATTCAGAGGCAGAGTATGAAGTAACTGTCACTTGGATGCTCAGAGGTTGATTTGTATCTATTTCATTTATGTATGGTTAGGTCTGAGTTTCTTTAGTTTGAACCCAGATGTCATAAATGATGCAAGTTAAAGTAGAAAATGTCTTTTTAGGTCTTAAGTTGCACATAAGCATAGAACTAGTGAGATTTTTTAAGGGGAGAGGAGCAGGTAAAAGATGCCCTACGAACCCACTTGTGTATTTGGGTATGTCTTTCAGTATTGTCTGTTCAGTTTTGTTCTGTGAAAGGTTGAGGGTTTGGTTTCTTGTTTATAAGAACTGTTGTATATAGTGAGGGAACCACGAACAAGTGACCTCTTCAGGAATTATTCTGCACATTCACTTTGGACATTGTGTTTAGGGGTTATCGCTTGTGGATATTCCTGCGGCATTCTCAGTAATAGATTTTATTATCCATGGCAAATAATGTGCCTGAAAGATAAGTGAGCTGATTTATCTAAGACATCTGGAATGAGGCAATACTCTGCACTGATGGCCATGCTGCTTTTTTAGCAGAGTTTAATAAAGCTAATTGAAACTTCAATATAAGATCATTCGATTTTCAAAACAAAACAGTGTCTGTAGTTGGGCAGATCTGTTTGGTTACCTGGATTTTTCAAAAGACATCAGAATATTCCAGGGGGATTAATTTGAAGCCTGGGAATATCCATGAGGAGTGGCAAATACAGAAAAGCAAGTAAAAAAAGATATGTATTTTAACTTGAGTTTCCTAAAAGATGGTAATTATTATAATAATAAGAGCAGTAATAATAATAGCAATAAAGCTTATGCGATTATACCAATTTTATTTAAGAATTTTTAGCTCTTTGCCAGTTTGGCTTCAAAAATACAAAGTTTTAACAATCTTGTGAAAATCAGCAACTGTGAAGAGACACCTTAGTTAATGTGCCCCCAGAGAAGAGTTGTTTCATGTGGCAGTAGCGCGCTTGTTCTGACAGTTATCACACATGTACCTACAGGCAGACAGAGCTTATCCTGCCCCTTTTGCAGAGGAGCAAAGGCCTGTGGGCGTGGGATGAAATGATGAGGGTGCTGGGGGGCAGAGGAGCTGAGGGTAACAGAGACGGAGCAAATTTAGGGATCAAACCCACAGATTTTAAAAAAAAACCTTTTTCATTATTTCTCTGCTTATAAAGCAGCTTGTTAAGAAATGTATTGCTTCACCAGATGCTGGTTTTGGATCCCAAGTAACAGAGCTGAAAAAACCAGAAGATTTAAACAATAGATTATATAAAAGTCCTGCAAAGCTATATTGTCTGTTAATTTCAGTAAAGTTACCTGGTTTTTACAAGTTTATTTGAAGGAATGATAAAATGAGCTAGTGATGCATTATGTTGATATTGAATAAAATCTGACATGGTTATTATGTACAAAAGCAGATCAAGAATATAAGTCTCCTAAAAACCATAGCTTGTTTTCTTGGAGTCATAGTACAACACTGGCTTTTGCCAGACACCTCAATAGTTGCATCTCATTCCCCTATGGCTTATCTTTTCTTATCTGTGAAACAAAATGCTGTTATAAATATAACATATTTATACATATAAATATATTATATAAATATAATATTAATATAAATTTAAATATAAATATATTATAAATATAACAGCATTTGGATTAAGTAAAGCATTAAAGAAGTATCAGTTTTCTTTAATCATTTCATGATAGATGAGGGGGAACATCTGATGATTTCCTAAAACAATAATGTACATAAATTATTTCTTTTGTTATTGTTTTGTAAATATCATTAAAGACAGAGATACAAGGGAAATATTTTACTTGATAAGTAAATAAATAAAAATATATATCACCAGATGACCTTGAATGTGAAAGATCAGCCTGAGGCCTGAGGAAACAGGTCTGTTGTGTAATACAAAGCGTGAGAAAATGGCAATACTAAATTTTCCTCTATTTGCGGCAATGTGCCTGGAGTAAAATTACTTAATTCAGGTGTTTGGAGAAATGAATAGGCGAGTTGCTTTTAGATTTGTATATTTAGTAAACCAGAGTGCTGTTCCTCTTGTTTTATTTCAGTGTTGAATGTAAAGATACTTTTTTGACATCCAACAGATAGCCAAATAAAAGATTTCACATAAAATCACCCACAAAAATCTGATTTCTTGGCAGTGCTTGCCTTTGCTTGAAGGAAAGTACCGTTGCTTGATTGCTGGAAATATTTTAGCATTTCACTTGATGTACCTGCTCTGAGTTTAGAGCTGAGAACACATTTCCTTGCTCTGAGAACAAAAATGGTGGAAATACCACTGCCACTGGTCAGCAGGTAATAAGATACCAGTGCAGAGAACTGTTGTGGAAGGATGGTGAGGGCTGTGGTGGTGTCCTTGTGGTGTAAGCACTGGACAAGAGGTGTGAGATGGCACTTACCATCAGGATGTCTCACTAGCTCGTGTTGGACTAGCACAGCATCTCCTCCAGTGGAACTGAAAGTTCCCATGCATAAGCTCTCCTTGCTCTTCTTCGATAGAGCGTCACTCAAAGAAGCGTTCACCCAGGATTCACTTGCTCTGTTATTTCTTTTTTGCCTGAGGATTTTTGGCCTTGCGGAGCTGAGAAATATGTATGACTTAGTTGAAAATTTTTGTTTTTTTCTGCAGTAGCAATGCGTCAGGTGGAAAATGCTGATTACACGTGTGGAATTGCGTCATTACAGGAAGTGATGAATTCCTACTTAAATCTCCAACTCTTTTTTTAATCATGTTAATACCTTAAATCATTAATAACCCCTTTTATAGCTGAAGAAACAGGCCTCGACACCAGAGTTAAATCTAGGTCTTCCAGTGATGTGAAGACTGACATTTTCACCAGGGCAAGGTATTTGCTCTTCCATCGTTTTCCTGTCTCTTCAATATGTCAGTGATCCTTGGAGCTTCGTCTTTAGATCTCAAAATCCTTGCAAAAGAAGCAGACAAGTACCCAGCAGCATCATTTTACATGTAGTGTAATTAATCGTACCTTTTTTTTTTCTGTGCTGGAGTTCTGTTTGACATGTCTTTTTTTTCCTTATTCTTTCTACTGTAGAGGAATGGAAGTGTTCTGGGAAATCCCGACTATGTAGCATTTAATGGAACCTGGCCATTTGTAAGAGATTTGGACACTTAAGTGTAATTTATTGATATTCTAGAGATTATTCCTTTCATCTCTTATAATTACCCTAGCAAATGCCAAGTTATCCCATAAATAAAAGATTTTTCAGGAAAACAGCGGGTTTGTCCTACTGTGTTAAACACAAACTCCTTCTTTCCTGAATCAAGAAAGGGAGAATGCAGTGTCTTCCTCTAAATGTACATTTGTGGGGTTTGCTGCTTTTAATTTTGCATTTTGGTTCATTTCTGCAGTTACTTGAGTTGTATCAACAATCAGAAAAAAAAAACCACGCAGCCGTTTTCAGTGCTTGTTGTTCTTGGCACAGAGTCAGTTCTGGTGTCCAACTGGTAGGACCTGAAACTTGGTGCTTAACAAGTGCCTGTAGTCACAACAGTCGGTGTGTGCGAGCGCTGATCTGGTATTTGCTGCGGCAGGTCATCTGCCGGGTGTTTTCCCGTGTGCAGAATACCTAATCACGTTGCTGTGCTTCTCTGACGGCATCTGTGGCAATGTGAATCGTTTCACGTTCCAAAAGTACATGTTTACAGTCGTCGTAGAATCAGATTAAGTTGGCAGCCTGCTCCTCTCTGTAAGTGGCTCAGTTTACATTTCTTCTTCTGGCAGGATGGTTTGCATAATTTTGCTGATTCGTCTCACTTGTAGACTTTGTGAAATGGAGAATCGTTTTCGTGGGTTTATGTCAGAAAGCGAAGCTTGTGTTTGTTGTAAATAAACACCAGCGGAACGGTGGTTATTTTAGCACTTGATAATTTCCCAATTATGTCATTTGACCTGGAATGAAGCTTGCGATTGTTGAGCTGGGTTTTGTGCAGCGGCTCAGTCTGGGGGTTTGAGCTGGCAGTTTATTTCCTTTGTCAGTTTACAAGAAGTATCAAAATGAAACCGCCTGTGCTGTTTCCTTTGCAGTGCGCGGCGCAAGGAGGGTGGAACGGTTTGCGGATATTATTTCCCAACTTTTTCAGCTGGACTTGGAATAGTTTTGTCAGAAAAGCTGGTAAAGTTACCCTTCGGTCTTGCAACGTTGTGCTGTAGTTTGTTAGCATCAGATGCAGTTTTATTTTTGCTTGACCTCACGTACTGGGTTTTGCTGGGTTTTTTTAGACTGTGGCTGCAAAATGAAAGTGCTTACAAGGTGTTTATGAACTCTTGTTATGAACCAGCTGCCAGTTCCTGCAGGATGACACATTTCTGCAAGCAGTCGGGTTGTGCAGTTTTCTGGTTGCTGGCTGTTGCTTTTCGGGCATGTGTGCTTTTTTTTCCTGTTTTAGTTTTATTAGCATTAATGCCAAATACGTTTGCAAACTTTGAACTGGGATCAGTACAAGGTGGCAGGTTTCACTTTATTTACTGAAATTGTGAGTATGCATTGCACAACTTTGCACAACGAAGGGCTGTACCACAAAACACCTCCAAATATACTGTAAATAGAAAAACTAATTTGTGCATAGGTGGTGTATGGAGTTACCATAAGTAACAACTTAATCAACAAGACCGTGATACGTTACTGGAAGAGAATCACGCTGTGGATGAGATACTAAATTTCATTACCATCTGCTTAAATATTGTAAATGGGGAAAAGCAAACAGTGTTCCTGTTGTGTTAGGGGCAGTCAGATAAATTAGTTTAGGTATTTTAAGTAACAGGACTATAAACTCAGGGGTTTTGATGAATGTAAACTTAAAAGGAGCTTTATTATTCTATTTACTAACAGCAAATAACTTTCTTACCTTTCTGGGGTTTAGTAGTTATTTTGTTTGGTTTTCCCAAGTGTCATACCAAGCCATACCCCATAACTCTGGGTCTCTGAGTTATTTGTGAGTCAACCTAAGATTGATTTTTGCTTTAGGCCTCTTGTACGCAGGAAGTCAGGTCGTGCTAAACAAGACTAATGTTTCAAAATGACTGGTGCTGGCAAAGTTCTAGTGTCTCTCTTCTGACAACGTTAGAGGGATGTTTTGTTTTATTTTGTTTCAACTACCCAAAAAAAAATACTGAAAGACTGAAGGTCTGTCTTTCTCTATGCTCAAGCTGCATCATGACTTTTTTCCTTTGCAGTCTTCTGTGTCTCGCCGATGGAGAAGACACTAACTGTGGGCTAGAACTGTTCACTTGATTTGATTGATTTTGAGTAGCACTTGTTGGGTAAGAATGGATGTAGGTGGGATATACTAAGAAATGTTTTTTGTTTCTAGTCCAAATTAGAGATATCTGCAGTTTCAGGAACATATGAAAGATCTTTTTGGGTACAAAACTGCTGCAGGTTCACCTGGAAACATCTGGTTGGCGTATTTTACTGCCACTACATTTACTGTTGTGTCATTGTCTGTATTGTTTGATGTGAATTAAGTGAGTGCTTGATCTTGTGTGAGAGAGTCAAAAAAATTGTGAAGAGACTTTCTACTCAGAATGCGGTTTTGCCTCTTTTTCCCACACCCTGTGCTGTGTCTCTGGAGCTCACGTTGCCTCTCTATTGCTTTGCTTTTTTGCTTATGATTAGAAGGAGATGTGGCGTTTCCTGCAAAACAGCTGCTGGTATTCCCTGGTGACCTGTCAGAGAGGATCCAATGGAATTACAGATTCAAAGACAGACCTAGAGGACTTTGGCAGCTGCAGCAGAGGTTTTGGGGAAAGGTAGGGGGTTGCCTGCAGGAAGCGGAATTAGAAATGGAGTACAAGGGCATGGGAGACAGGCTCTGTAGATTCAAGGACTGTTAAGTCTCCAACAACATAAGGACTTCACATCTACAAACAATTCAGATTTGGCTGAGAAAGTTGGACTGTATCCATGTTTCCATAGGACGTGGAGAATCTCCTGGAATAGTTTAAGATTGCTCACAGTGCTGCTGATGCAGTTTGCAATGTGCATTAGGACGGTACGGAGCTTTGGGCTTTCAGACTCTTGCCACTAACTTGAAGAAAGAAAAGATATTGATCTGAAATCCATTTGTTTAGAAAGTGTAGTTAATTCAGGGAGTGTTAAACTTTCCTCTGAGATTAACGTCATTAATACATTAACTGACAGCAGAAGTCACATGTTGCTTGTCACTTGCTGCAGTGGCTGCGCTGAGACAGCTGAGAGGTTGCAGAAGGATTAGTGCAGTAAAGAGGATTGTAACTTTGTGTTCTCTCTGCTCTTGGATTTGACAGCAACTGGTATTTAGAAACAAAACAGGGTATGCGTTGTTATTTATGTGGAGTGTAAGCATCCATTTGGAGATATTTAAATGAATCAGGAGAGTTCACTTTCGTATTTTAAACCTAAGCACACGTTCATAGCATTGCAGGCTTCTGCAGAAACTGAAACGCATCTAGAATTTAGGTTAGTTTCTTATTAGTGATAACTGGTTTTCTAGTTGCCTTGCAGAATCTTTTTCATTTTTTAGGGGCAAAGATTTTCGTTCAGCTTTAGGTTCACTTGTGTCTAGTGACTGTGCCACTTCTGTGTTTAAAGAGGGACAGCCATGCCCTCAGCTGTGTGTGTGCAAGTTCACCTGCCCTGAGCTGCAGACAGGCCTAGAAATCTTTACACAGATGGCTGCTTGTCTCCTGAATGTGTTAGTATGTGAATATCTGGTTTTATAACAACTATTTGATGTGCAAATGTATTTATTCATATACTAATTTATTACATAGACTGTATAATAGATTTCTGTATTGTGTGTAATTCCTTGTATATATGTAAAAAATGAACAGACAAATTAGTAGAAATTTTTTAAAAGCAGATGTGACCAGGAAGCTCAGTTTGATAGAGGAGCACTGCCACTCTGTTCAGGCCATTGCTTTTGACAGCTGACAGCCGCCTTGCTTTGTCATACATTACCATTATTTCTCTTTGAAACTTACTGCCAGTATCTAGGACTGGCTCACTACTACATGCATAGTAAGAAAGAAGGAAGCAAGAGGCAATCTCTCTTGAGAAGGGATATATTGATACTTAGTTATGATTTGTGCCCCCAGCATGGAGATTTAGCTACAAGGTTTCATGCCTTTGGCAAGTCCAGCCTTCTGCGACCATGCTTGCCCAGTTCAAACAGTGGTTTTCTGCCCCTTGGAGGGAGTTACTCTTCCAGCTCTCCTACCTTCCAGACATTGCTGCCTTCTCCTGTGGACACTGAAGGGACATTCACTTTTGTGAGTAGAAGTGCAGATTTTACCCATCCGAGTGGTGTCTGAGAACACCAACAGTTGTGTGGAACTGGCTATTTATGTTCTTCCTCCTGTGTGACTTTACAGTGGTCATTATTTCCATTTTGCTTCTAGGAAATTTCAAGAGAAGCTGGGTGATGCTGATAATTTTCAAATATGTATCAGAGTCTGTCTAAAATATGGAAGACTTTCTGTAGCCACGTTTTGGGGGAAGAGGGATGTTCGAGGAAGTAAAAGGAAACACCAAATATAGCAGTTGCTTCTGATCACAGGAATGACCACCAGTCTGACACACTCAGATGAATACGTAATCTTGTAATGTTTTCCTTCCCTATCTTTAAAGTAAACTTTTATTTAAAATAGTGGAATGCACTTTATTATGTTGTCATATCACAACAGTGCCTCTTCCACCATTTTCTGTGGTATAGTAAAAGATCCAAAATTAGTATAGTGGTTTGCTCTTGGGAATTAATAAATTGAGAAAGCTGTCTAGGGAAAGGCACCAAGTGTTTAGCTTGACTAAAAATCCAGTGTGAAGAGACTGTTAAAAAATAAGTTGTTATGGCATGGTACTTAAATGTCTTTAAAATATAATTTTGAATGGTTAGTATCTTGAATGTCCATCTTTCTGGAAGATTAATTTTAATAACAGAGTAGTGTGTTTCACTTCCAAATATACCTATAGGGAAGATACTGAAAACAGTTTACTAGAATGCAGTCGATCTGGAGAAAACCAGTAGCTGTGGTGAAGATTGGAGTAATTAATCCTGAATTTGTGTATGGAAATTGTGAGTTTTTTCCAAGTTTTACTTTATACACAGCTCAATTTTGTTGGTTACATGGCAGTTCCTTTTCATCAGTCCTCGGGTAATTAGTGGAAAAGTTGCAAATTTTTATTAAGCTAATTTAAATTGATTAAGTAGTTGCTGAGAAGGTGGCTGAATCTTGAAACAATAACTATTACTATTAGGAAGATAAATACTCTGTGACTGGAACTCTGCATTCAGAGGCAGATGTGTAGCTTATGCAATTGTTGTCACAAATGTGAAGTGAAATTAGTATAAATTAACTGCATCTTGCAAAGGATGAGCAGCATCTTTTGAGTCCTTTAAAAAGGACTTTTAAAGGCAGAGGCTGCACCCTGAGGTGTGTGATGAGGTGAAAACTGGTATTTGGAGGGGTTGAGGGGAAATGCTTTTTGTGTTAAAAAACCATGAAGACTCATTTGTTCTTCAGTTGCAGGAGAATCTGGAGGGAATTTCAGCATTTGTAATTAAAGCTGTGAATATGAAGATATGGAAGTGCTTGATCGTTAATAGAAAATGCCTTTATTTAATCATTGAAGATATATAATAGAAACAGTTTGGAATATTCTTTAATTATTTTTTTAAGTATTTCTCTTTGTTCTTGAGGTATTTGCCTATTGCAAATTAATGATGGATGAATCCTCCTGCTACTGGCAAGTTTTTACTTGTGAGGATGCCAGACAAATTGTCATGTTTTGATTCTCTGTGGGAAAATTTTTCCTAGTTATCCTTGAAATATCAAACTAGTGAGCACAGAGTAGATGATATAAATACAAAACCTTCCTGTGCAGCAGCAGGTTGCTCTTGCTGCCTTCACCTCTCAAAGCTGATCCTCACCATGGAGGCTCTTGATGCCAGGGTGCCAGCAACCTGGGCTCAGCTGCTGCTGACTGGAAAATTCCTCTTCCCGCAGCCCGCCTGTGCTGCCCGTGGCCTCTGGCTGGGAAGTGCTGGGGCTGCGTTGCTACAGGGGGAAGGGGCTGGGGAAAGGATGTTTCCACAGATGGGGGGACAGGACTGTAAGGATTTATAGCACCTCTCAGCAAAAAACAGCTCCCATCCCTTGTCATATTTTTTAGTTGTGCATGTTCACAGCACCCAGCCCACTGTTCACAGCACAGTGTCATCCAGCCGGCTGGCCAAGCACTAGCACTTCTCCCCTGGAGAAGGATATAGTTTGTAAAGAATGGCCAAATACCTCCAGAAAACAATCTTTTGATTTAACAATATCCGGAATAGGACATTTTTTAAATAAAATAAATAAATAAATAACCAAACCCCAACAATGTTACTGAAGTCTGTCTGACCTGAGGCCTGTTCTCCTGTTGTGGGGTCAGCAAGGCCTTGCTTTCTGCAGCACTTGAGGGGCCTCTCGTGTGAGTGTAAGCAGAGCTTCCACAAGGGCCTGCTCTCCAGATGCAGTGTTTGTGACTGATACATAAACATCCTGCTTTTTTGCACTTGCCATTTGCTCTGTGGGGAAAGAAAAAAGCTTTTACCTTGATGGGTGCTTGGAGATAAGCTCCAAGCTGTGAACCAGGCAGAGCCTGCCTCTCTGGAAGGGCTGGGAGCATTAGACCTTTTGCTACTTTTCAGTCTTTCAGTTGTTTTCCTTATAGCTTCCCATTAAACTTGAAACAAGATAGTCATAAAGTAAACTGCCCAATAACCAGGTCATATGAATTCTTCATAAGCCATTGTAGAAGCAATCTCACGTCTGTCACAGTGTATTTCACCGAGTTTGAGCTGTTACGTACTCTTTTATTCTTTACGTGAAAGAGCTGAGACACCTCTAGTCTACCTCACACAGATGCTGGTCATTGCTTATGGCTTAAGAAATGGTTTGAGATTTCTTGGTGAAACTTTATGGTAGATTATTAGCATTTATTTTACTTATTTTTTGCATTTTTCAGAGCACAGTGTTGATTTTGTTTAATTATCATTTGTCTTCATTACATTCACAACAGTAGTGAACTGGTGTTCTTCAGAGTGATGAAATCATTGTTAACTAGCATAGTGAGGAACAGTTTCTTCTTCCCTGACTTCTTTTAGCCTATGAAATGCTGTAAAGTTTGTTATTTTTCCGTTACAGAACGAAGACACGGTTCAATGTGTAAACCTTCCCCTTCTCCAGCTTCTCCAGCCTGCAATTCCAGGACGTCCCTAGTACAGATGAAACCGAAATCCTGTATCGGCGGCCATATCCCTGTCAGCAGCAACTCAAAGCCATTCAAAACGCCCAAAGACAATCTACTTACCTCCAGTAGCAAACAGCACACAGTCTTTCCTTCAAAAGTGTCACGGGATAAACCATGGTAAGTACGAAAATAAGAGTTACTGAAGGTGTTGGTGTCCAAAAAATAATAGGTATCACTATGCATGAGTTCACAATCATCAAAAACACCTGTATTCTCACCTTACCTAAGCTTTCAGTTTAAGCCTCTACATTTCCTAAGGGAGGAAACAGGGATGTTTTTAAATGAAAAAAAATATATAGAAAGGGGAAAAACAACTGGATTACCTTTATGATGTTCCGTCAAATATCTGCTTTTCTAAAACGCATATAGCAAGTGAGATATTGAGCCAGTTTGCTATCTTTAATATCCCTTAAAACCAATGCTTTTAAACAGTAGGACTATTTTTGCAAAGTTCTTAATGTTGGATTAACTGTTGTTCATGGAAACTTGCTGGTTGTAATCATTTATCTTCAAGAGCAGCTACTGGAGTTCATTCTGTATTTTGATAATGTTTGATGGTGTATAAGACGACAAGAAAATTCTGGCTGCAAAAATCCCTATTTTGGGGATATCTTACATCATGTACTGTGATATATATACAGATATAGGCTTGGAGACTGTGATGATAGCAGCAGAGTTGCAAAAATGTAAATGAGAGCAGAACTGGGTCACTGTTTTATCCCATAAGAAACTGTTTTGTCTTCAGTTACCTACAGAAAAGATGCTCTGTGATTAGGTCACTAGGTTGTGACTCGAGCTCTGGGTTCAGTTCCTGGCTGCTGTTCATGCCTTAGTCTCCTCAGCCTCTGTTCTGTCTATAAACATGGGATAGAAAGTTTTCTTTGCTTACTGTGTAAAGGTCCTTCCCTTTTTATATGTACTATCTAGCATAAGGTCATGATTATGGGTAGGACTTCTGGACACAACTGCTTAAAAGCAGTAAATAATCAAATGCAAACCATTCACTTGTGAGACCAAGCATAAACTCAAATTATATTAAAGTAATAGCTCATCTTTTCTGCCTGAAACATGCAGTAGTTGGTGTGATTTAAAAGACAGCAGCTTCTGCCTAGCTGTAGAATTTACCTTCCACTGGAACAAACTTGATCAAAATCTATTCTTCCTTTAAATCTGAACTCACCATCTCTATAAGCATGGTGAGCATTGTGGACAATTATGGTATATAATTCTGAAAATAGAAAATCTGGGCATTTAGATTACACACACACAGATGAATAGGGGTTATTCTAGTTCGCGCTTAGTTAAGACCTTATTTACTATTTTAAAAAATACTACTGACTGAATAGTGACCTTTTTTCTGAATGTTGGAGAGGAATTGTATACAGGAGAGGATTTTTTTTATCCAATCTTGATTAAAAGAAAATCAGAAAGCACTTTAGCATATTAACACTATTGACTATAAACCTGTTTCTCATCCTAATGTCACAGATAGCAGCTTACATACCCACATTTCAGTGAGCTCACTGAATCTATAAACAATATCTTCCATTCTGGCAACAGATGGCATTCTGTCAGTCAGTAAAAGCTGGAGGGGAACAAAATAACTGAGCCTTTCCACCAATCCCTTTCCCCTTTATTGGGATCATCCCAAACATTTACTGCTTATTAGCAAGGTAGATTTAGCCATTCAGAATTGTTGTACTGCTCAGTTAATACGTTGGCAGTGAATATGTTGGTAGTTGCACTTGTGAATTACCCGATTCTTGCCGCTCTGCTGGGAGATAATACTGTGGTTTTGTTCACCAGTGGGGGAAAAATGAAGCCTATAGTATTTAAAGGTTTCGTAATCGTCATTAACAAATCACAAACAGCCTGAAGTGGACATGAATGAAGTCTTTCAAAATGTAGTGTTAAATGCCTTAGATTACATGACTTGTAAAGAATAAAATCAGTCTGGTAATCATCACAGGTTATAGAGAGCTGACAGCTGTTATGGAAAAAAGTGTTTGCTCCTGTTCCACTAGTGGATTATAATTTTTATTTAGAATTGTAGAAAACATTCAGCAGGTCTGAATTTCTTTAAGGATAAATGCTTCAGAAAATGTGTTCTTTTTTAAGATTCCATTCAGCTGTCTGTGCAAGCCATAGAATTTCGCTCACTTATCTGTTAGAAAGAAATGCTCAATTGACACAAATGAATTTCATCACAAATAGGATTCATCATGTATCCGAGTGTAGTGTGGTTTATCATCCTCCGAGGCTTCCAGTTTAACTGCTTTTGTCTTATAGTTTGTAGTTTCTTACCACAAATATTTACTTGATATAGGCTCTTTCAGACAGTTATCAAATTAGCATAATTCAGGAATTGTATCACTTGTAATGATTGCTTTTCAGGCCTGGAATAACCTTTGTTGCTTGCACATGTCTGATTCTTCCATAAAGCATCTCTTTTAAATTTTAGCTGTTAAAATTAGTAGTAGTATTTCAGCAGTTGCCTCTGCAACAGCATGTCTGTTGTCATGCCTGCGTGCATGAAGACCCAACTCTTCCATTGCTTAATTCATTAAGTTTTGGTTGAGTCATCATCTTAAACGTTGACCGAGTAGCTCTTTCTTTTTGCATCCTGTGTTGTTCTAATATGTGCTGCAGGGGCTCAGGTTGCTCCTCGGCTCATGCTTCAGAAAACACGATCAGAATGATCAGATGAAAGAGATCTGGAACTGTTTTGTTTTTGTAGTCACTGTTTTAATACTTCCCTTCTTGTAGTTGGAATATGAAGGATTGTTGTGAATACATCATCCAGAAATATCTGTCAGCTCTGATTTTTCTCCCTTGTATCTCTAGCACCGTTGCTGTTCATACAGCAGTGCCTAGAGCCTGGTGCCGTGCTGGAGCACCACTGCACTGCGCGGGATGCCTGTGAGCCATCGCCTTCTGAAGCTTGCAGTTGAGGTGCTAAGAGGTGTATAACAAAGGGGTAGAAAATAGAGAGAAGAAGGTAAAGCATAAGATGATTGGTAGTAATAGCAATAATAATGAACAAGCAATCATAATAAGAATAACCCAGATACCTAGCCTTTATAAAATGCATTCCTGCAGCCAGGAACTCTCTCCCAAAGGTTGCCACCCACTTGCCGTGCCCCAGCACAGCTTCTGAGCACTGCCACAGAGGATTTTGGTGCTGTGGTGCTACAGGGTGTTTGTTCCCACCCATCTGTGATCCTGAGGCAGTGTAAAATTGGGGTGGAGTGTTAAAGTAAGCTAGCCCTGAGAGACCGCTGAAGCCAGTCTCCTTGACCTCCCTCTGCAAGGATTAGCCGTTGCTGCCAGAAGTTCTGAAAATGAAGAAAATGAGATGGAAATTAAGTGGTTTTCATCAACATGTAGAAAACTGACACTCTACCTGTAAACAGAAATAGGATCACAAAAGTATATCTGTGGGCAGTCATTTAAAATTTATGTCACTTTTCAAAATACTTTTAAAATAATCTCTTAGTCTTTATTTCTTTGCCTTAGGAATAGTTGTTATTCATATTGAGGTTGAGAAAGTGGAGCTAGTCAAGATTTAAGGATATACCTAATGCAGCATGGAATTGGAAACAAAATTCAGCAGAATTAACTTGGACCACATACTCTTAACACTAAATCACAAATACTTTGTTACATTGTAGAGGCAATTCCAGCAATGCAGAATAGAGTAAGGGCTTATGCTTTTAAATGTTTGTGAAGTTCTTTTCTCACAAATTTGAGAAGAGTTCAATAAGTGGCTGAGATTTTAGAATGAATATAGTTATGAATGACAAAAAAAACCTCAGCAAAATTACATAACAGCAAGGAAAAGAAAATTAAAAGCCTTAAGAAAGGAAAACAGAGGTAACAAGGATCTCCAGGTACAAGGAGTGTTGTGAGACACTACAGTTATTTTTCTTACTTGGAAATGACAGTGACAAGCAATGGCTTGGAACTGAAAAAATTGCCACAAGATACCTAGGAAGGAAATTCACTTTTGTTTCGGGAGTTTGTCACCGGTTCTGCCAAAGTAGTAGTTAGGACAGGACAGAATAAGATAGAAAAGAATAATTTCGGTTGGAAGGGACCTAGAGTGATCATCTAGTCCAACTGCCTGACCAAGAACCTAAGAAAGCAGAAGGAAATCAGTTATCTTATCTTAAAAAAGAGAATAAGTTTTTGAAACCTGTCATGATCAAGCACTTTGTATAGCCCGTAGGTATTTCTGTAGCCTTTTTCGGATTCCCTTCTCATTCATCAACACTGGTATTGAACCACTGGTCACCAACACTGGAAACCATATTCCAGTATCAGTATAAGCAGGGATGTGTGAAAACTAATAAGCACAGGCCAGGCCCCAG
>VYZX01023416.1:0-11185 GCA_013401335.1 Brachypteracias leptosomus | reverse complement strand
ATATTAGAAAAAATTTCTTTACTATGATGGTGATGGGCTGTCCAGAGAGGTGGTGGAGGCCCCCTCCCTGTAATCATTCCAGGTCAGGCTTGATGGGGCTTTGAGCAACCTGACTTATGTCCCTACTTGTGTAGGGAGGTTGGACCAGATAAGCTCTAAAGGTCCCTTCTAGCCTCAAACATTCTATGGTTCTATGATAAGCAATCCAAATTCTATGTTTTCTGTTCTTGTCTATTTTATAGAGAATATTTTCACAATTTTTCCTACAAATGCATTCTCAAAATAGAGTACATAGATATCGCATCTGGCAGGGATAACACATGTCGAGGAATCAGGTTCTAGGAAGTCTTATTGATTACATAAACTTCACTATCGTAAATAGCCCACAGGACTACACAAGCAAGTAAAGGCATGACATTAACTATAAACTATGATAATAATGTAACAAAGGCCTTAAATTATTTTCTTACTGTAAATCTAATGATAATGAAGTGAGATTTTATTAGATAGATATACAAACAAATGTAAAACTTTTCTAACCTTGTACCTAATAACATGTCTACTAACACAGGCAAATTGCTCAATGAAGTATCAGCTAACTTAAAAGGAGTCCTGGTTTGAAATTGAGACTTAAGCATTTATTATTATGCTGTTCAATTTCTGTGCCTTTCTGAAGAGAAATGCATCAACATATTTATTTAATTAATTGAACAAGCATTTCACTTTACCTGATAGCAATTATTTGGGAAATTTATATGCTTCTGTCACAAGATACCAATTCAAGAAAATTAATAGGTTAGTTTCTTTACTTTTCTACTATGTCCTTGTATTATAAACACATCATAAATATTATTCTTTATAGCTATTTTCAACTTATTGTTGTTGGGTTTTTTCTTTCACATGTCCAGATCATTGATAATGATATTAAAAAGAACAGACTCTAATCCAGAGCCCTGGGGAACACCACTTGTGACCAACTGCCAAATGGATTTAACTCCATTCACCACCACTCTTTGGGCCCAGCCATCCAGCCAATTTTTTACCCATCAAGCCATGAGCAGCCAGTTTCTCCAGGAGAATGCTGTGGAAAACAGTGTTAAAAGCTTTACTAAAGTCCAGATAGACAACATCTACAGCCTTTCCCTCATCCACTAAACCAGTCACCTTGTGCTAGAAGGAGATCAGGTTCACCAAGTAGGAACTGCCTTTCATAAAATCATGCTGACTGGACCTGATCACCTGATTGTCCTGTATGTGCTGTGTGATGGCACTCAAGATGATTTGCTCCATAACCCTCCCTGGTACTGAGGTCAGACTAACAGGTCTGTAGTTCCCTGGATCCTCCTTCTGGCCCTTCTTGTAGATGGGTGTCACATTTGCTAACCTCATATGCTATATTCCAACTGGAAAGTTAATGAATGTATATTAGAAGAGGAAGCATCTTATCAGTAATATAATGCACAAAGAAAAATGTGGTTTTCCTCAAGTCTAGAGCAGGCAACAATAAAGGTCTGATTAAAAGTCTGGAACACTTTAAGAGAAAAATTTCAAAAGTTTATTTCACATGCTTAGTTTCACTGCAGGCTTTAGCAGCTGTTGATCGGCCAGTGCTCTTAAGACATTAGTTAAGAGAAGTAAAATGGCAAGGAAGACTCTTCCTGAACAGTTCAAACGTGCTTCTACTTGTCTCAAGTTCACTACACCTTATATTCTCTCCAAACTATTTGCTCAGAGGAAAGCATCTACATACTGAAGCAGCCTAAATAAGTGTAGATGGATCCCTTTAGAGTACAAAGTTATTAGTTAAAAAAATAAGCATCTCATGTGAAAGGTGGAATTACTAATAATCTTTCTGTAACAGAACAGATTCTTTATTTCTACCACAGTTTGAGATTAAAATAATTTCTAGGGGTGCTAAACAGCTTAAAATATATAAAATGTGTGGGGAAAAAAAGCTTGAGTATCTGTCCTTTTAATTTTTATCAATTTTACACCAGTAACAACAATCACAGAACTCGTTCTATTTCAAATTACTGAACTGTAGACCAAGACTACATGAAGAGATGGGCTTTCAGAGAACACAATACACAATACATATGACTTTTCTAAAAAGAAATAAAAAAACAAGCATCAGTAGAACATCAAGCATTTTATTAAAAAATGTTAAAGAGAAAATTAACAAGAAGGTTAGTTTGAGACTCAGCATTGTAACCTGTGAAATATTGTTGCAGCTGCAGATTATAAAAAATGTAGCTCTGAGACATCTGCACTTGTTCTTTTTAAAATAAAAATTATTCTGAAAATATTTCCATGGAATTAAAGTTATTGTTGAAAATGTTCCTTTATCCTAATAGAGCAAGCAAGAAGCGAGAAGGCCATCCAATTAGTCTGTTACTATATCAACTATCAGAATTTTTCGTTTTGTTAAAGAACATAGCCAGAATTTTCTTCTTAAGTGTGGGAAAAAGAACCTCTTTCTTTATGCATCAATGAAAAATAATTTCAAGATGGGTAAATATCTTTTTAAAAGGTGCTCTTGATGACGAATTATCCACATACTTTCCTTAGTTTCTATTCATAATTATTAGTTTCACTCATATTACCTTATACAAAAAGCAGTCACAGCTTTCTTTAAAACTCTTAGGCACCTGAAGTAAAATGTATTTCTCCTTTAATTTTATCGTAAAAAGGGGGTTATTTCTAATGGTCTCTAAACTTCTGCCATAATGAGCACAAACTTAAGATTTACTGAAGACACAATTACAATGGTTTGACATCTATCTGTTTGCTAACAGTCCTTACCACTATTTCCTTCTGTTAGGGTGACTGTATAAAGCTGAAGGGTCCCTACACATACAAGAAGAGCTCTATCTCGGCCATTTAATATTATTTTAATGTAACCTAGTTTTGATGGTTACCCACTTCTTAGCTGTTCTGTAATTTAGGAAGTTAGTTTGATTTGTAGACAGCCTCTACTTTTACAGACTCTGCGTGATGCACAGGTGATAAAGCATGATACTGGAAAATAATGTGAGTAATTTTGCAACAAAATGTGTAAGCAGTGCACATACCATTGTAGAAAGCATTGCCTTTCAAGATGGATCTTGGAGGGATACCAGTGAATCACAGGACTTTTAACTAGTGGATTAGCAGTTGGCTGTCAAGAGGCTTAAAGTCTATTCAAACAAGATACTGATTAAGTGGAAGAAAAGGACAAGTCATAAAGAAAAACTAAATCTAAAAGTATTTAAAAGTAGGTATCTGAGTATTTAACTGTTGACCATTTCACAGCTAATGGTCAACTGAATCTGCAAAAGATATTTATAATTTGTAAGGACTTGAAAAGGAAAATATTCTCTTTTCATAAAAGGAAGTTTCAACTTAATAGATTATGCAGACTTATCGTTAAAAATTTCCATAAAATATCCTAAATGAGAGAAGTATGAGGTATAGCTGAAGCCAAAATTCTTTGCCTAAACTTTGATCAGCAAGCTTTGTATCTTTGATCTTAGGAGAAATCACACAGAAACTTTTCAGACATTACACAGATCTTTCCAGTACAGAGACATGGACATATTGTAAAGAATCTAATGAAGGGACACAAGATGATAAGGGACTGGAGCTTCACTCATATGAGGAAAAGTTCAGAGGATTTGGGCTGTTTAGCTTGGAGAAAAAAAGACTCCAGGGAAACTTGTCTAGGTATTTAGATACCTGACACGAGAGCATGTAGAAAACGAAACCAGACAATTCTCAGTGGCACCCTGTGACAGGAGAAGCAGCAATGGGAATGAACTGAAACACAGGTGAATCCAACTAAGTACATAAAAGACGACTTTACTGTGAGGTGGTAAAACATTGGCATTGGCTTCCCAGAGAGGCTAAACATAGACCTAATCACTCTGCTGAAGCTGACCCTGCATTAAAAGGGAGGCCTGGACTAGATCAACTCTAGAGGCCTCTGCCTACCCTATGTATTCTGTGATTGCATATTGTTTTCTATAGAATATGTGTGCTTTAGGTAGCAAGAATATACAGAATTAACATTTACTCTGAGCATGTTGACAAAGGCCGACTAGAGAAATGTCCATGATGTTTGTTTGTATGTAGGATAAAGAATGACAAGTATATCACAAGACAACCCAAATACATTGAGAAAAATCTTAATGTGTCAAGAACAACTTTTCGTCAAGCTATTTGTGAATATAGCACTGTAAAATGTTACATTATATTGAATTGGAAACTAGCAACATAGCCTCTATATTCCACTGTTTAACAGTTGAGAAATATGCAAATAAGAGTCTTTTGTCTGTGGGCATTGATCTTCAGAATTACCTCACTGGTATGTTGAAGGATAATTATTTATAAGAAAGGGCAGGAATCAGCATATTGGTCATGTATCTCCTATATGGCCTATGCTGTCTCACACAGCATGATTTCATATGCCAAATATTAAATTCAATGACCTGGAAAGGTTTCTTACAGTCTATCAATGCCAATAATTTATCCCTACAACATGTTTTCATTGTTCTAATAATCAAAAAGGCAAGGATAACTGGTTATATGTACAGTACGTTAACATACTTTGATGTCATCTCTTATGCACTGCCACTGACTTGCAAGCCTCTATATGATATGTACACAATTCCTAAGGATGCCATGTGCTTGTGGGTAAATATGTGCTCAAGCGTGTAACTTCTTTTGAGGATTAAGTCTCTGCAACATCTCCAGTGCAACAACATATAAAAACCACCAAGGATGTCCTCTGCAAGCTAGAATGCCTATATTACAAACTACCAGTCACATGATAAACCCATATATGAGAAACTGAAATAATTACCTCATTGTCTGAACATAGCTGTGCAACTTCTGGCTCTAAACTTTGTTCTTTGTGAACTGTAGCTGGGTATTTCTACCCAGGCTGCTGACAACAGAAGAGAAATAAAAATGCCGTGATCGCCTAGCCCTACACTAGCACAAGAGGTGGAGAAGGGTTTATTGAGAAGACTTGTCAGTCAGCAGAAACAGCTTTGAAAGTTGTTTGGACGACATCCAGAGTTTTCACTGATTAATAAAAAAGTGTCTAAGAGCAAAAGTGGAAGAAGATCCACATTCAGCTTGCGGCGATTGAGAGACGGGACATAGCTTGATGCAAGCACGGTGTCAATTTATTGTGCGCAATCAATTCCTTTATATATGCTTACATTGACTGCGTGTTTTAA
This sequence comes from Brachypteracias leptosomus, assembly GCA_013401335.1. Taxonomy (NCBI): domain Eukaryota; kingdom Metazoa; phylum Chordata; class Aves; order Coraciiformes; family Brachypteraciidae; genus Brachypteracias; species Brachypteracias leptosomus. The sequence continues at coordinate 5,963 of VYZX01023416.1, read as the reverse complement.
ACAGATTGGTTCTTTTGTACATACACTGCTCACATGACTGTATCTGGTTGGTCAGTGATATACTGTCACGCTAACAAGCATATCTTATCTTGAGGACACATTTCCTGAGGCCCTTTTGGCAGGGACACCAGGAACTTACTTATCTCAGTGTTGCAACATTTGTCAAGTTGCCAGGTTCCTGTTTCCAGGTCCTTGCTTAATCCTTTTATGGTCATGACTACCTTCAGTTTCCCGTGGTTTATGGCCTACAAGTTCCAGCACGTCTCCGCATATTAATTGAACAGTACTCAGGGTCCTGCTCTTCAGGCCTCTTCCCACATCAGCTAAATGTCAAAATTGACATTCCTGCTTGGGAGTGTCCCAGTTAGTTCTTTCCTAAGCTGGAGGTTTTAAACAGAAAGAGCAGTCCAGGAATCATTACTAGAAGCAATTTGAACAAGACTCTGTCAAATTTGATTCCCTCTCCTTTGAGTTCCACACAGTAACTTAATAGTCTCTCAACTTTGACATAAACAATATTTGACTATTGAAATTATTTTAATGTAAATTAAAATATTATTTTTTAAAATACTATTTGTAATAAATAGCACTGTATTTTACCTTACAAGGTATTATATTCTAAGCAAATAATTATATAATTGTTTATTACATTAATAATTTACACAGATTTATATTTACACTATTATATTTAAATTAAATTATCTGTATAAACACATCTGAAAGAATTATTGCTGAGATGGCAAAAAATAGGGAGATTTACCAAATAGGATGAAAGAAATGTTAGCTTCATCCTGCTGAAAAGAAAAACAAACTACAGAGAGGAGCTGAATATCTGAAATAATTCTTGTTAGACACATGAGAGAGAGGTGTGGAAAAGGGGAAGAGCTGAAACATGGAGAACTGTATTTTACTCCAAGCTGTCATGGAGGAATACACACACAAGAAGTAGAGAACTGTCTAGAAATTTAGTTCTCATCTTCCCCCACCTACTCTATACTAGTTTTCCATGTGAAAAAATGATCTAACCTCTATAAAAGCACATTTATTGGATTCCACCAGCTGTTAACTCCAATATATAACTTGACTTTTTTAATATAAGAAGAACTAATATTTTTTTTTAAAAAAAAAAAAAGGAAATATTTCCATGGTAATTCCTTCACAATGCTCAGGCTCACTTGCTGCCTGGAAGTTTCACCCTATTGTAAAAAATTGTATAGTAGATGCATGTGAACCTTACAAAATGTAATTTTATTATTTTAGAGAAGTATCTATCTAGATTTTTTTTCCTCTAAAGGATTTAATTTTTTGTAAAAAGTGTTTCTCTACTGAACATTCAACAGCCAACTAGAATATTCACTCAATATCTTCTATAATTTTCAGACCAACCTTCACTGTTTTTGCCCTTTTTCCTCCAAAATATATCTATTCAACACTTTCTCCTTGCAGATAAGTTAAAATCTATCACAAAGCAGCAGTTTATTAGCTGAATTAGAAAAAAAAAGGAAATCTTTTATTATAGAAATGCAAGCCATTTGCCTTATTAGTGTAATTTCTTTGTCACTTTTAGCTTGAAGATGTTCCCTCTAGATGGGAGGCCAGTGAAAGAAAACAAAAAAATTTTAATGAAGAAAAGGTCTTCAATACTTCATCTACAGATATGAGAAGGTAACTAAAAACAATTTTCTATTTCGTCTTTGAAGCAATTCCTGTTGCTGAAATTGCACAGAACTCAAAATGGTATCACTGCCTTTTACTATGCTGGATATAAATGAAATATTCAGATTTTGTCTAAAAAGCTGATTGTATTAGCAAAATGAGACTGGTTTGCATACAGAAATGTAGCATCTTATTATATTTTAGATTATTTTAAATAAAGCAGGCTTTTTGATGCATATTTTGTGGCTTACTTTTTATTTATGTGCATGCACATTTGCTCAACTTGACAAAAAGCCATTCAATTCCTCATTAACCAGAACATAGGGAAGATAATCGGGGGAGGGGGGAAGTATGAATTAGGACAAATAATTGGGATGAAGATCAATTACTTTTGCTGATCTCTCAAACCTACTATGGACATCAACTAGCAAGCTCCTGGATCACAGCACATGGCTCCCCAAGGTACCTGCCTGGGTTCCAGTTTGTGATGGCTTAGGTATCTTTATTCAAAGAAGATTTATCTGCAGGTAATGAGATGCTCACTGCATATAATTCTCATTACCATTAATAAAATAAAATTGGATCATCTTTTATTAGCAAAGCATACACCTAACTCTTTCAATAATGTGAAATAACCATGTTGATAAGTAATATTAAAATAAACGTTGGGTATTCCAACCTAAAGGCATAATTTGTTTTCTAATTCAATATGCATATTTATAGTTATATGTTAAGAACTCTAGAGAATTTTAGCTCCTACCTGAATAATTGAATCTGCCAAGCATCTGCCAACAATCAAACCTGTTATAAAGCCTCTTAACTAGCCCAAGAACAGAAAAAGGTAACAGTAAATCTGATATCAAAGAAATGAAAGGGAATAGAAAGGCAACAACCAATTTTGGTTTGATTAAAATTTTTCAGTTTACATATAATGTAAAGGTTATAATTCTGTTTTCATTTGTACTTGGTGGCAGGCCTCATAAAATACTCCAAAACAGGATAGCTGTCATTCATTAATTGCTGAGTGCTAACCAAAATAATTCTGTCACAGACCTACTTAAGCTAACTAAGGCATAGAAATTATATGAATCTCATGTAGCCCTTGATGATAACCTCTGCACTTTAATTTTCTCTACATGCAATTAAAGAGCAGCAAAAAAAATCCCAAACAGTGTTTGGTTAGTAGCTTTTTTGGCAAGATTTTTATTTGCAAGCTGCATCTCCATTGGAAATGTTTTGGGGTTTTTTTAAAAAAAAACAACACTTGAGAAAAATAATTAAAACATATTTATGTAAAACATAAATAATTTAAAAAGTCTAATACTTCCATTTAGAGTTCCCTTTTCAAAGGTATTTCTCAATGGAAATGTAGAGTATTTATTATTGCAAATAATTTTTCAGTGCTTTCCATTTTTATCTTTTATTGAATTAATTTTGGTCTGAAAACTTTAATTCCTAGAATATATAATTTTTTATTAGTATCAAGTACAAATATGTATATCCACAATGCAACCTCTTAAGAGAAATTCAAATTCTTTAAACTTACCATCCATGTGAGGGGCAGTTCTCATATGACCACAGAATAACAGCACTTCAAAAGGCAGTTCCTGAACTCCACCTATCATAAGTGGTCAAAGCAAGCATCTTGACCTATGAGCACAATCTGCAGCAATTTCCACTGCTCAGGTACTTCCTTCACTGAGGACTGACTATGACGACAATAGACATTAATTTGAGAGGTCTGACACATAACTTTTAGTTATGGTTTTTATAAAATCAGAACTGGATGTACAGGACACAGAGATTTCTTGTGATCTGTTCAAGTAGAAATTAATTTTCCTTTAGGTGAAAAGTGTATAAAAACTTTCTCCCAGCACAGAAGCCACTTAACATTAAGCTTTTATCTTTTTCCATCTGCTGCTACACAGCTCTTTCACAGAATGCAGCCCTACTTTCAGGTGAATAAGCAATCTGCTATTCATCAAAACATGTCAAAATTAAAAACATAAAACTAACAATTAATCACACACCATTATTGTTTAAAATATTAGAATTGCAGCTGGATAGCATTGTATAAGTAACCCAATGATAGATCTTACCTCTCAAGTTAACAATGGATTCACTGTAGGGAAAAAAAGCAGCATCCTAGAAATACAGCCAATCTCTGAAATAAAGTACACAGTTTGAGTCCTTGTGGATTCAGAGGGACCTGGACAAGCTGGAGAGGTGGGCCCAGGTGAACCTCATGAGGTTCAACAAGGCCAAGTGCAGCGCCCCGTACCTGGGCCAGGACAATCAGTGATATCAGTATAGGCTGGGAGAAGACATACTAGAGAGCAGCCCTGTGGAAAAAGACTTGGGGGTACTAGTGGACATAGTCACCAATACACAATTGCAGCCCAGAAGGCCAATCACATCCTGGGCTGCATCAAAAGAAGCATGGCCAGCAGGTTGAGAGATGTGATTCTGCCCCTCTGCTCTGCCCTGGTGAGACCTCACCTGGAGTACTATGTCCAGCTCTGGAGCCCCCAACACAAAAAAGATGTGGACCTGTTGAAGCATATCCAGAGTGGGGCCACAAAAATGATCAGAGGGCTGGAGCACCTCTCCTATGGAGACAGGTTGAGAGAATTGGGTCTGTTCAGCCTGCAGAAGGCTCCAAAGAGACCTTACTGCGACCTTCCAATATCTGAAAGGGGCCTATAAGAAGGCAGGGGAAGGATTGTTCTCAAGGGTTTGTAGTGATAGGACAAGGAGCAATGGTTTTAAGCTAGAAACGGGTAGATTTAGGTTGGACATTAGGAGAAAGTTCTTTAATATGGGGGTGGTTGAACACTGGAACAGGCTGCCAAGAGAGGTGGTGAAGGCCCCATCTCTGGAGACATTCAAGGTCAAGGTTGATAGGGCTCTGAGCAACCTGACCTAGTTAGAGATGTCCCTGCTTATTGTAAGAGGGGTTGGACTAGATGACCTTTGGAAGTCCCTTCCAACCCAATACGTTCTATGATTTTATGACTGTGTTTAGAATAGAGCCTCCTGTTTGCCCAGGGCAAAAGAAGCTTTACCAAATCAGGTTCATACTTTAGAAAATTATGTTTCTAAGAAAAAGATGCAATCCATGGAAGACATTATACTTTAACCAGGTTGGGGCAAGCAAGTACCTCTGAGGCTGGAAATAACCAGTTATTGAACTGACTACAAAAGCAGTATCCCATTAGTAAAGTTTTCACTGAAAAACAACGATTTTCCCATCATATCTGTTAATGGCCCCAAGGAAGATTATATATAAGACTTTTGAAAACTGAACAAAATTTATCATTTAATTAGATCTATGAAGATTGCTGTATAGGGAAAAAGATATTTTGTTTGTTAACTGGAGCCAAAACAGAGAAGCTTCATGGTATAACATTTATTTGAACTTCAGTGCATCAAATAATTAAAACATAAGCCTTCACAACAATTAAAACACAGATCTTTACACCTGTATCCAATTCATTGCTTAGGTATGGGTGCTTTTAATCAAAACAAGCCTGTAAGAAAAGGTTTTTCAAGCAGACATATAAAATCAGTAAAATGAACCCTTGAACCATAACATCCTCTGAGAAATTGCTTACTCTCATCATAAGGAGTGAAATAATCCATGTTTGTGGACACTATGTTGCATAAAGCCTCTGTTTATTTGCTTGTACCTGGTCTCTCAGAGAATCAAAAATGGGAAAAGTTCTGTCATCAAGGGCCAAATTGCTGGCAGAGCCAACTGTTAGGAAAAAACACCTAAGGTTGCTGTTACAGATATCAGAATGTATATTCCTTTGTGCGTGTGCGCGCGCACACACACACTAATGCTTTCTGAAAAACCATATTCAATATAATCAAAGATCTCCACTGGGGCTCACATCACACTGAAGGAGCAATCAGTGGAAGGACATGCTACAGCTAGCGTGTATGCTAAACAAAACAGCACATGAGAAATTGCCACAGCTCAGTGGTGGCATCACATATCATTGTATTCAAGAATGCACAGTGGTTGCCACCTTCCAGTGATCTGATCCAAAAGACTAAGCCAACAACAGGGTAGTTTCATAATGGCAAGGAAGGAATGAATAGTAATTAAAATTCTGTCCTTTAAAGAAAGCAGCATCTATTTCAGGGAGACAATTTACAAATCACCTTCACCTCATCTCTTTGCTGATATAGAAATGCAGAAGTTAACATGAAAAAAATAAACAACCAAATCAAACAAAACAAAGAAAGCCCAGAGAAAATTCTGACTCTTGGCTTAAATATAAAATTGTTGTGGTTTAAGG